>JAKUBJ010000002.1:0-285560 GCA_030566855.1 Tortispora sangerardonensis | reverse complement strand
ATTTATATTTCAATAACTAGAGAAAAACATATTCAAAAGATGTAAGAGCCAAGAGATTATATGAATGGCGCTGCATTGTGCTGTGCAGGAATTGTGATGCACTGCCGTTATGTTTATGCCTGATTTTAGAAACAAAGAAGTTAAGCGTAGTTGATTTAATTTCGAATCTCAAAACGTGTATAAATCAAAAATGAAATGAAAATTTAATGCAGTCCTTATATTTTGGCTAAAATTGCCTATCTTGGATTGATAGCTAATATAAGGAGTTCATAAAACAATCAGTCATTAAACGCCACTCTTGGAAGGCCAAATTTTGATTAAATTGCAAAATTTTTAACGCTCAAGATTATTAAACTCTAAATTGACAGAATAACGGATTATTTGCAAGCTTTAATTTAAAATTGCAAATAGGTTGTTGAGGATTTCATTGCATAAGCATTGTGAAGTTCATTGCTAAAACACAGTGAGGTTCATTGCATCTGATTTGATTATCCCATAGTTGAACATGTCAAGCTTAGACATAGTTTGAGTTACAAAGTAGTCTATTCTGTGGACTTTGATGCTCTCAGTTTTGTTCACTATAAGATAGAAAGGTGATTCAGAAAGATTGCAGATTAAATGAAGCAGTTACTTCGAACATATGCATGCTGCCACTAATTTATTCAATAGTAAAGAATCCCAAAAGAAACATTTAGATTTTGTATCAGAAGGTTTAAGTATAAGAGGTCACTACGTCTGTTATAACCCTTTACTTCCAGCAGCGTATATGGATAGAACTAATATGTACTTTGGATAAACGTTAGAGAAGCAATGGTTTACAGCCATAAAAGTTCATTTATGAATCAAACTGTTCGTATCTGACAAACCTGTGAGATTAGGAAACCTTATCACTCCCCGTTTGTTTTATTAATTTTACAATAAAAGCTAATGAATAAGACTAGGCCAAGCATAAGAAAGATCTATAACAGTCTAGTTTTGAGTTTCAACGTCGGCTGAGAGATAACTTATAAAACGATAACCGGATTAGGAAAGATAATGAATAATACGAGCTCTGTAATTTAATAAAATTTGAATCCTGAATCATGGCGAATGAATAGGTCTGTTCTAATATAGTTGCTAATTAAATATACGAAGTTTTAAGTAGCCATAGTTGAATGCGCGCAGGTTGAATTTAAAGTAAATGTGAAGGCATTGATGAGAAAGTGGTTTTTATTCAAAACAGATTCAAACAGATTCAAAAGGAATCATGCATGTAAAATAATTGAAAAAGAATATACGATTAGTTCAAAACTAGTGATTTCTAAAGACCTTTTACATGACTTATATAAGTGAAGGGCTATGTACATAATATGGACCATCTGTCTTTGATATTAAAAATCTTGTAGTAGCTTTAAACAAATATATGGTCCAACATTTAGCTGTTATCAGATTGGTAAAAATTGAGTAACCATTAAGTGATTATGACGTTTTTATCTTTCCCATGAAGGATAAAAAGTCAAACAATTTGTTTACACATTTTAATGTATTTTTACAAACAAATAGATTAATTAGAAAAAAGTAGCTATTTTACGATAAAAAAAACCATAACATTTAAGTTGTAGAAATTCAGTGCTTTTTTTGTACCAAATCTCTAAACTTCGTACCACCCCTTCAATATCTTCTACGTATATCCTGAATAAGATTTTTAGAAAAACTTATAGGAGTTGTCCTAGTCGTAAAAAGACCAAGTATATAAACTGTGCGAAATGCATAAACTCCATGTAAACTTACTCCAAATTCGGAATATTCACTAACAGGAAGATTACTATTATCTATACCTGTTGCTAAACCATTAGTAAGATTTGTTCTATTAATGTCATCACATTCACCTGCAGCACTTCCAACTGCTGTAAATCCATAAAGAGTCGCAGTTCCTCCTCCAGACGCGACCCATTGTCTAAAGTATCCATATACATTAACATTGGAACCATAAAATGTTACATCCAAATATCTCATAACCTCAATAATATAATAATTATAATCAGAGTTTTTATAAGTTCCATTAACTCTTAGGGTGTGCAGGCCAGGGAGAGTTACATAAACTCTTTCCGATATAGGCAGATCTCTATATTTCATGTTCAAAAAATACAAAGGATCAAGATTAGTCGGATCAAATGATGGATCTGAAGAAGGGTCATAAATGTTAGCAGATACTAATCTAGGTGTCACACCATTACATAAAACGGGAGATTGACTAGGTAAAACAGTGACATAAGAAGAAGAAGAAGAAGACAAGCTAGAAGAACTAGAAGGACTTGGGACACTTGAAGAAGAAGAGCTAAAAGAGCTATAGACGCTTGAAGAACTTGAAGAACTCAAAGTACTAGAAGAGCTAGAAGAGCTTGGGATACTTGAAGAAGAAGAGCTAGAAGAGCTTGAGACACTTGAAGAGGAAGAGCTAGAAGAACTCAAAGTGCTAGAAGAGCTAGAAAAACTTGAAGAGCTTGGGACACTTGAAGAGGAAAAGCTAGAAGAACTTAAAGTACTAGAAGAGCTAGAGGAGCTTGGGACACTTGAAGAATAAGAGCTAGAAGAACTTGAGACACTTGAAGAACTTGAAGAACTCAAAGTACTAGAAGAGCTAGAAGAGCTTGGGATACTTGAAGAAGAAGAGCTAGAAGAGCTTGAGACACTTGAAGAGGAAGAGCTAGAAGAACTCAAAGTGCTAGAAGAGCTAGAAAAACTCAAAGTACTAGAAGAACTTGGAACACTTGAAGAGGAAGAGCTAGAAGAGCTAGAAGAGCTAGAAGAGCTAGAAGAGCTAGAAGAGCTAGAAGAACTCAAAGTACTAGAAGAACTTGGAACAGTTGAAGAACTCAAAGTACTAGATGAGCTTAAGACGCTTGAAGAAGAAGAGCTCAAAGTACTAGAAGAACTTGGGACACTTGAAGAGGAAGAGCTAGAAGAGCTAGAAGAACTCACAGTACTAGAAGAACTTGGAACACTTGAAGAGGAAGAGCTAGAAGAGCTAGAAGAACTCACAGTACTAGAAGAACTTGGAACACTTGAAGAGGAAGAGCTAGAAGAGCTAGAAGAACTCACAGTACTAGAAGAACTTGGAACACTTGAAGAGGAAGAGCTAGAAGAGCTAGAAGAACTCACAGTACTAGAAGAACTTGGAACACTTGAAGAGGAAGAGCTAGAAGAGCTAGAAGAACTCACAGTACTAGAAGAACTTGGAACACTTGAAGAGGAAGAGCTAGAAGAGCTAGAAGAACTCACAGTACTAGAAGAACTTGGAACACTTGAAGAGGAAAAGCTAGAAGAGCTAGAAGATGAAGAACTAGAAGAACTAGAAGATGTCGAGGAGCTCAAAGTACTAGAAGAGCTTGGGACGCTAGAAGATGAAGAGCTAGAAGAGCTAGAAGAACTCAAAGTACTAGAAGAGCTTGGGACGCTAGAAGATGAAGAGCTAGAAGAGCTAGAAGAACTCAAAGTACTTGAAGAACTTGGAACACTTGAAGAGCTAGAAGAGCTCAAAACACTTGAAGAACTAGAAAGTGTGCTAGGTACCAAGGCACTAGAGCTTGATTGAGCACTAGTACAGTAAAGAGGTGATACTGCTCCACTATCACATCCCTGTCTGAAATAATACTGGTCGCCGTTGTTGTATTGATAGTACATACCTAATGAAGGAGCACAAACATGTGAACCAGTACCAAGAGATTTAACAACCGTATACTCGAAATCATAAAGAATGTCAGGACTGGTAAAGATACCTGGGCTCCAGATGCTATACAATAGTCCAGATGTAGCTCCTTGAAGAGACGCCTGAGTCAATTCAGACTTGGGCCTTGTACTGTCAAGCTTAATATGATAAACAATATTATACTCGCCATTTCCTATGTGAGTCATACTGGACACAGTAATAGTTCCTTGAGGAGTAGAAGTCAGGAATGGACCAGCAAACCATTGACATTCAGGAGTAGGAACATTTCCGGATGGTAAAGTTGTAGAAGGTAACACAATTACACTAGAAGAAGTAGAAGACGTGCTAGACACCAAAGCAGTAGAAGACGTGCTAGACACCAAAGCAGTAGGAGATGTGCTAGGTATCAAAGCAGTAGAAGATGTGCTAGGTATCAAAGCAGAAGAAGATGTGCTAGGCACCAAAGCAGTAGAAGATGTGCTAGGCGCCAAAACACTAGAGCTTGATTGAGCACTAGTACAGTAAAGAGGTGATACTGCTCCACTATCGCATCCTTGTCTAAAATAATACTGGTCGCCGTTGTTGTATTGATAGTACATACCTAATGAAGGAGCACAAACATGTGAACCAGTACCAAGAGATTTAACAACCGTATACTCGAAATCATAAAGAATGTCAGGACTGGTAAAGATACCTGGGCTCCAGATGCTATACAATAGTCCAGATGTAGCTCCTTGAAGAGACGCTTGAGTTAATTCAGACTTGGGTCTTGTACTGTCAAGCTTAATATGATAAACAATATTATACTCACCGTTTCCTATGTGAGTCATACTGGACACAGTAATAGTTCCTTGAGGAGTAGAAGTCAGGAATGGACCAGCAAACCATTGACATTCGGGAGTAGGAACATTTCCAGATGGTGAAGTTGGAGAAGCTTGAACTTCTACAGCTGGTAATGATTGGGCAATACCAGCCGCTATAGACAAAATAGAGACAAAAGAAAATTTCATCTTGAGATTGTGAAAACTTAAGTGTTTGATTGACCAGAAGATAAAAGGTATAATTTTTGATTCATTTCAGAGAAACAAGGGCAGTATTTATATTTCAAGGGCTAAAGAAAAACATATTCAAAAGATGTAAAAGCCAAGAGATTAGATGAATGGCGTTGCATTCTGTAGTGCGGGAAATTGTAATGCACTGCCGTTATGTCAATGCCTGATTTTAGAAACAAAGAAGTTAAGGGTAGTTGATTTAATTTCGAATCTCAAAACGTGTATAAATCAAAAATGAAATGAAAATTTAATGCAGTCTCAAATTTTGGCTAAAATTGCCTATCTTGGATTGATAGCTAATATAAGGAGTTCATAAAACAATCAGTCATTAAACGCCACTCTTGGAAGGCCAAATTTTGATTAAATTGCAAAATTTTTAACACTCAAGATTATTAAACTCTAAATTGACAGAATAACTGATTATTTGCAAGCTTTAATTTAGAGTGCAGATAGATTGTTGAGCGTTTATTTTTGAATCTCAAGACTTTGTTGTGGGTTTCATTGCATCTGATTTGATTATCTCATAGTTGAACATGTCAAGCTTAGACATAGTTTGAGGTACAAAGTAGTCTATTCTGTAGACTCTGATGCTCTGAGTTTTGCTCACTATAAGATAGAAAGAGCATGGAAAGGACATTTAGAAAGACTGTAGTATAAATGACGCAGTTACTTCGAACATATGAATGCTTCTCACTAATTTATTCAATGGTAAAGAATCCCAAAAGAAACATTTCGATTTTGTATCAGAAGGTTTATCCCCATAAGTATAAGAGGTCACTACGTCTGTTATAACCCTTTACTTCCAGCAGCATATATGGATAGAATCAATATGTGATTTGGATAAACGTCAGAGAAGCAATGGTTTACAGCCATAAAGTTTTATTTATGAATCAAACAGTTAGTCTTTCGTATCTGACAAACCTGTGAGATTAAGAAACCTTATCACTCCCCGTTTACTTTATTAATTTGCAATGATTAAGGATAGACCAAGCATAAGAAAGATCTATAACAGTCTAGTTTTGAGTTTCAACGTCGGCTGAGAGATAACTTATAAAACGATAACCGGATTAGGAAAGATAATAAATAATATGAGCTCTGTAATATGACACATTTGAAAGCCCGCATCATGACGAATAGATAGGTCTGTTTTAATATAGTTGCTAATTAAATATAAGAAATTTAGTTAGCAATATCAATTGAATAGAAAGCAGCCGTTAAGGCTTTTTATATGCAAGCGGTTTCAATTCAAAAAGATTTAATAGAAATCATGTAAAATAGTGTGACCTCAAATAATTGAAAAGAATATATGATTGGTGATGTATAAAGCCTTTGCATGGCTTATATAAGTGAAGGGCAATGTACCTAATATATCCCATAGACTATATGTCGTTAGTGATCTGGTTGTACTGTTAGAACCAATGTGGCCATTTCATAAATGGACATATGCACTAGTTAGAACTTTACTTAACCCGAATATGTTCTAGCCATTAGAAAGTCATGCCTGTGTCTTTATAACCGTCTATGGGATAAAAGATGTTCAATCATTGTGCACGAGTATCCAGTTGAGAACTGTAAATTCAACTGATTAATTAAGTGTCATGTGACGACACCAATGAGTTATATGACAATTTCATATTTGTTCAACTTGAACTTGTTCAAGTTGAATAGTTATGTACAAGTTAACTGTACGAATATCACCTGAACAAGTTCAGGTGACATTCAGGTGAGAATCACCTTCTAACACACTTCCTTCTCATATCATCAAACAAATAAGAATAACATCTATTATAATAAGCATATGTACACTTACTATGTAAAAAAATAAACTTCTTATCGTTCAAAAGTTCATCAAAATTTGAACAAAATTTACCTACTACCTTCTTACACAACTCACAATTGTCAAATCCTGAAGGATGATCAACTGTACAAAATAAACAATTATCATCATCATATGAAATGTCAATAATAAGCCTTATAGAGTTTAACATAATAGCAGGAGAAGAAGCAAGATAGGTTTCGTTATTAGAAGAAAGTTCAGGGTATTCAAAAGAATAACAAGAAAAATACGTTTTTAATGCTTCCTTTGTCTTATCAAAAACCCTTAAATTAGAGAAACACATAAGTGATTTAAAAGATATTTGACAAGAACATATAGCATCTCTAACAGATTTAAAAGTGTCTAATGATTGTAAATCAATTGGTTCTTTTTGTTCCTTAACAATAGGTTTTAATTTTGCAAGAATAAGTATTCTAAGTAATGGTAGAATATCTTTATTATAAAAATCAAATACTCTTATCCAATCATCAATTAAAGAACCATAATCTCTCAAACTTGTAGTATAAATTGGTTCATAAAAGATGAAGAAGTACATAGTATAGACCAATTTCATATGTTCAGCTTCATTTATAAACATGAATCCAATAAAGTTTTCCCAATTGTATATTTGTGAAGGAGATGATTTTGAAATATATAGATCCCATATTGAAGGATCAAAGTATTGTTTTGCTGTTATAACCCATGAAGCAGATTGTAAATTATTTTGTCTAAAGAGTTGTACTAAAGATTTAAGAAATAAAGCAGAATTGTCTAAATCTGGACAAAATCTTGAATCTTTAGTAATTAAAGGGAACTCCGGAATTTTAGAATTTCTAGGAAGTTCAAGAGATTTAGCTATCATATCTTCAAAAGTAGGCATAAGTAATGTAGGAGATAAATCTATACATGTCATATTTTGATATTTAATAGCTTTAAATTCCATAAATTTAGGTGAAGGAAAATAACAATATGAAATAAAAGAAAAATTAGGTGAATGTTGTTGTTCATAATCTCTTATACATCTATGTATATGTATTGATTGATAAGAAATATGAATTGATGATCTATAAGAAACAATAAGAGTTGTAAATGAAGATTTTATAGTTTCTAAATAATCAATATATTCCTTTTGAAGATTAGTAGATATTGTCTTTGTCAGGTAATTCAATTGATATAAATAATCTTCCCATCTATCTTCAATTATCTTTTGTTTATACTTTTGACATATATTTTTAAACTTTTTTGAATGTTCAAGATAAAGAGAAATAAACTTTTGTTTAAATTGTTCTATCAGGGAAATGATTTCATTGTAGTAATTTTCTTCAGAAAGGTATTGATTCAAATATTGATCGATTTCAATAGATGAATTGATTTTTATATTTGATTTAATTTCAGATTCACGTGTAATTAAAATCTTATCAAGATAATCTTAAAAATCATTTATTAAATGATCAAATGTAGTATCATTCTTAAAACTATAATCTATGTCTTTTTTGTATGATCCACCAATTGGTTCAAAGTTTTCTTCATAAATGATGGTATAACCATTCATATAAGATTTTAAGTAATGTTTTTGAAGATCAATAAATGCTTTAATAAATAAGTTAAAGGCATCATTAAATACAGATTGAGAATCTTTAAATGTATTATAAATCTTGTCTAAAGTTATACTTTGATATGACCTCAAAAGTGGCAAAGATGAATCACAAATAACACAGTCTAGTATGTTATTATTTAATTTTTCAATTGACATGAGTGACGACAACAGCGACAGCAACAGCGACAAAAAACAACAACAACAACAACAGTGATAAGTGATAAGTAATAGTAATAGTGATATGTAAGAAGTAAGAAGTATCCCATATATAACGGTTACAAGTCAAAAGGAAATAGATCGACATCAAGGGGACTTACCTAATTAAGTAATTACCCTATCATATAATTGCAACAAACACAACCATTCACCATTTTTACCATTATGAATGAACAAAGTAGGTTTACAATGCCTAAATTGGTACCTCCATTAAATTTTTGTCCTGTAGAAGAAGGAATTTATAGATCGGGACAACCAGTACCAATTAATTTTCCATTCATAGCACAATTGAACCTTAAAACTGTTGTATGGTTAGCAGTTGAAGATCCAACTGATGCATTTCTTGCATTTACTGATGATAATCAAATAAATTTACATCATTTAGGTCTTGCAACTGAAGGAACAAATTCATGGGATCAATTAACAGAATCTGCAATTGTTGATGCTCTTTCAATTATTACTAATAAACTTAATTTTCCTATACTTGTATGTTGTGGTATGGGAAGACATAGAACAGGTACAGTTATTGGTTGTTTAAGAAGGTTACAAAGATGGAATTTAGCTTCTGTAGCAGAAGAATATAGAAGGTTTGCAGGATCAAGACAAAGGATATCTATTGAGCTTCATATTGAAGCGTTTAATGCTAGTGTATTTCCGATTGATAGAGAGAATGCGCCGAGGTGGTTGCTCTAACCCCAAAGTCAAAACTCCAAGATCTAAAAGATCTTGGAGTACAATTCATGACTGTAACTCACTTAAAGATCAGATCTTGGAGTGTGAGTTATAACCACAAGTGACTGACAGTCACTTAAAGATCTTTCAGATCTTTAAGTACGATTCACTTATCTTTCAGATCTTTAAGATTCACTTCTTCAAAAGTTTAGACGTAAGAGCTTCTAAATCTTCTAAATCTTCAAATTCTTCAATCTCTTCACGTGATTCATTCAAACGTCCCTTATCTCTCTTATAATCAACTTTACGTCTCTTCTCTTCTTTATCTTCTTTAGTGTCCATGTAACTATTCAATTCTTCAAGTAATTCTTCATCATGGACAACAGGTACACCAACATTCTCATCAACACCCTCCTCCTCATCATCTTCTTCTCTCGCAACTCTCTTCCTCTTCTTCTCTAATCTCTTATCCTTAGCAACTCTCTTATCAATTTCATCAACTTCTTCCATATTACTCTTTTCTTGTTTAACAAATTGTTTAATTTGTTCTTTAACATCACCATCATTTTTGAAATCTTCTTCATCTTGAAATTCATAAATTGAATGTGGATTACCTTCATCATCATAAATTGTCTTTTTAGGCATCTTTCCATATTTAAGCATCTTCTTTTTTGATGTTGCTGCTTTTAATTGTCTATTAGATATAATTTCAGGTATATCATCACCAACAGAATCAACAACTTTCTTTGGAATAAGGAATTCATCATCATCATCATTATCACTCTCTTCACGTTCAATGACTTTATTATAATGTTCACTAAGAATATCTTGATTTACTCTTGTAAACATACGATCATATTTAGTCTTTGTTACAGGCTTTTCATCATCACTTTCAACAGTTTTAATAAGTTGTCTTGATAAATTCTTTCTTTCCTTTAAACCTTTACCATTATTCAATTTAACATTTGGTGCTCCAGGAAGACCTAAACTTTCAGCAAATTCATCTAATGGTAAATCATCAAGTTTAAAAACATTTTTATCATGTTGAAGATGTATTGAACGAACATAAGAAGTGAATGCCTTTTGACCTAAATATTTCATTTCAGTATCTTTAAAACAGATACCTTGAAGTTGTTTTGTTATATCTTGTTGCATTGAACCCTTTACATTCAATTTTTTAATTGGAACATTCTTTTGTTCTAAATTTTTAATCATTTGAGGTTCTTCTGATTCTGTTAAAAACAATAATGCATTACCTTGTTTATCAAATCTTGCTGTTCTTCCAACTCTATGAATATATGTTTCAACATCTTCTGGACAATCTAATTGAATAACCCAATCAACTGATGGAAAATCAAGTCCACGTGCAACAATATCTGTTGCAAATAAACAACAATATTTAGAATTTGTGAAATTTATAACTGTTTCAATTCTTGTTGTTTGCTTTTGACGTCCTTGTAAATGAAGTAATGGAATACCAGGACGAAGTTTTCTTAATGCTTCATAAACAAATCTAACTTGTTTTCCAGATGAGAAAAAAACAATCATTTTTGACTTTAAATGTGTCCTAATAAATGAATAAAGTATTGATAATTTATTAGGTAATGACGTCACTATATAATGTTGTTTTAATAATTCAGGTGTTGTTTCTGTATGAACTGATATATATTCAGGTTCATTTAAACTTAATCTTGCAAGATCAGAAACACTCTTTGTTTGCGTTGCTGAAAATAACAATGTTTGTCTTGTCTTTGGAATATGTTCTAAAATACCATCTAATGTTGCTTTAAATCCCATATCAAGGATCCTATCTGCTTCATCTAGCACCAACACTTGTAGATTTGACGTATCAAAATCAATAGCTTGATCTAATAATTGAAGAAGTCTTCCTGGTGTACAAATCAATATATTAATCCTTGATATTCTATCAATTTCATCTTTAACATTCTTACCACCAATTGCAAGACCTGCTGAAAATGTATGTTTACAACCAATTCTTCTAAGTACTTCAAATATTTGTAATGCTAATTCACGTGTTGGTGATATAATAAGTCCTCCTAATCCATCTTTTGATGTCCAATTTTGTCTTACAAGTATCTCAAGTACTGGTATAAGAAATGCTAACGTCTTTCCCGATCCTGTCTTTGCTGCACCTAAAATATCTTTTCCTTTTAAACCCACAATAATAGCCTTTCTTTGAATATCAGTTAACACAGTAAATGACTCTTTTGCAAGTCCTGCAAGAGTTTCTGCTGATACTGGTAAATCATTAAAATTTATAGGTGATTCATCATATTCCATTGCTTTTTTTGTAAGATCAGCTACAGAATTAAGAGCATCATATCTTTTAGCTTTTTTAAGCTCTGATTTATGTTTAACTTTCTTTTGTTTATCTTTAGCCATATTATTGTAAAAAGTAAAGGTTTCTATGATCGAAAATTTGTTAATTAAACTTAATTAGGTGGTGCGCGGCTCACATACTTCAGACAAGGTCATCTTTTTTTCTTCCATTTTGTGTCAAAAGAAATAATAAAATGGGTTAATGTGATTATATACGTATAATTAAAGTATTAAGAGATTATTAGAAAGTTTTGTTTTATTGTGGTGGTTGTAGATGATGTTGTATAAGAATGAAAAGGAAACCTTATTCAAATAAAGTTTTAGAGATAGAAATGTTAGAAGTAACTGAATAATCATTATATAAAATGTAATAGCTATAAAAATTACAATATATATGTAAATAAACATATATAAATGTATAAAATTATTTATATACAATTTTATTTACTAAAAGTGAATAAAAAGATGTATTATGAAAGTGTTAAGAAAACTTTATTCACTTACACCTGAACTTTATTTAACCATTCACAAAACCATTCACAAACCATCACCACTTTACATCACCACACCACCACACCACACTATGGACGATAACGACCTACTTGCATTAGAATCAAGTAAATTTGAAAAAGATCAAGAAATAAATAGACTTTTAAAGTTATCGAATTTAGACGCTTTTGCCATTTTTGACGTCCTTCCAAATACACCTGATTTATCACTAAAAGCCATATATCGAAGAAAATCATTATTAGTACATCCTGATAAGAATAAAGATCAAATAGATAAAGCAAATAAAGCATTTGACAAGCTACAATCAGCCAATGAGAAGCTTAAAGACGAAAAACACTTAAATTATCTAAAAATTACATATCAAGATGCTTTAAAACAGTTAAACACTAATAAATCATTTGATGATTTAAATGATAAGGAAAGGAAGGAATTACGTAATCTGGTTATTGAATATTTAATTGAACAAGAAGAAGCAAGAAGTAAACAAGCAGAGATTGAACAAAAGAGAGAGAGGCAAAATGAAGAAATTAGAAGTGGTTTAGAATTGAAGAGATCATTTGAAGAAAAATGGGATAAAACAAGGCAACAAAGGATGAGTTCATGGAGGAAGTATCAGAAGTCGAGGGTAGCTAAGGTTAAAAAGAGTAATGTATTGGGATAGTATGTGTACATGTACACATGTGTGCACATTTACATACGTTATATATACATTGACGTACAATTATTGGATGTATACTAATACATGCACATACACACATACGCAGTACATGTGTATGTGTGTTACAAATTATTCTGAATCATAGGCACCTGATCCTTCTCCCATACACTCGAAATAACCTCCCATATACTCTTCACATAAATAAACTTCAAAGATTGAGCAATATCTGCCGGCATATCATGTTCAACATCTTTCTTGTTTCTAATAGGTAAAATAAGCGTCTTTATACCTGCTCTATGTGCTCCAAGTACTTTCTCCTTTATTCCTCCAACTGGAAGTACTCTACCACGAAGTGTCATCTCTCCTGTAAGTGCAATATCAACAGGAACTCTACGTTTGCCCATAAGTGAAACTATTGCAAGTGTCATTGCAACACCTGCTGATGGTCCATCTTTAGGAACTGCTCCTGCTGGTGCATGTATATGTACATCAATTCCTTCAAAAATATCAACTTTCTCAGAACCAAGACCTAAACTATAAGCATTAGATTTAACCCATGAAAATGCTATCATTGCACTTTCTTTAATAACTTCACCAAGCTTTCCTGTAAGCTTTAATTGTCCCTTTCCTGGCATTGATGTAGCTTCAATTAACATAATACCACCATTACCACTTCCCATATATGCTAATCCTGTAACAATTCCAATACGTCCATAAACTCCATCTTCATTTGCAACTTCTGGTTCATATTTAGGCATACCAAGGTACTTTTCAAGATCTTCCTTGGTAACAATAGGATTATAACTAACAGTATCCTTGCTGTCCATATATGTAGCATATTCAACTGCTTTACCTCTACAAACAGATGCTATCTCTCTTTCTAAAGTCCTTACTCCTGCTTCTTGAGTATACGAAGTAGCAATCTCCATAAGCACATCATGATTAATCTTAACATCTTCAATCTTTAATCCATTAGCCTTAAGTTGTTTTGGAAGTAAATACCTTTTAGCAATCTCTGCCTTTTCAACATGTGTATATCCAGGTAATTGTATAACTTCCATACGATCAAGTAAAGGTGCAGGTATAGTATCAAGACTATTAGCAGTAGCAATAAATAATACTTTAGATAAATCAATAGGTATATTAACATAATGATCACTAAAAGTATTATTCTGTTCAGGATCAAGTACTTCAAGCATAGCAGCAGAAGGATCACCATGAAAATTATTACCACTTATTTTGTCAATTTCATCAAGTAAAAATACAGGATTATTAACTGCAACTTTACGTAATCCTTGAACAATTAATCCAGGCATAGCACCAACATATGTACGTCTATGACCTCTAATTTCTGCTTCATCACGTACTCCTCCTAATGATATCCTATAAAATCTTCTATTAAGAGTTGTAGCAATACTTTTTGCAAGTGATGTTTTACCAACACCTGGAGGACCTACAAGAAGTAAAATAGGCGATCTTCCAAGTAATTCAGCTGTCATTGCAGCTTGAGTCTTTACAGCAGGATCTTCAATACCATTCATCATTTTATCAGCAGGAAAGCTTCTTACTGATGTTAAAGCCATTGATCCTGAAGCATCAGTTAAACGGGTTTGTTTTAAACGTAATACTGCTATATATTCCAACAACCGTTTTTTAACAATCTCCAGTCCATAATGATCATTATCAAGCTGAATTCTAGCCTTTGGAATTGTATCAGAATCTAATGTATCAGTAGTAAAATTTGACCATGGAATTTCACTTAAAACTTCAAGATAATTTCTACATACATGATACTCAGCTTGACTTGGATGCATTCCTTGTAATCTACGAAGTTCATTCATAGCAACTTTTTTAGCATCAGGTGGTAATTTTGCAGCTTCTAATCTACTTGCAAGATTATCAGTTTCATCTTTCTCCTTTGGATCTTTATTTTCTCCAAGTTCTTCTTGAATTGCTTTTAACTGCTGACGTAATATAAGTTCACGTTGTTGTTTTGAAAGCTTTGAGGTTACATCATTTGAGATCTTATTCGCAAGTTGAACAGTACCGATCTTTGTAGTGATTACCTCGGTTACAGTATTCATTCTTTCATAAACATCAAGAGCGTTAATAATTTTCAATTTATCAGCTGGAGAAAAAGCTAAAGTAGAAGCAAGAAAATCAGCTAATTGTGGTGCATCTTCAAGATTTGATTGTTTTAATACAGCAAGAAGTCGACGAAATATTGCATTATTAAGACTATCAGCACCCATAAGATTAAGCATTTCTTTAGCAGAATTCTTCATCTTTGTAAAGGCATCAGAATAAAGTTTATCATCTGAATTAAAAGTATTTGGACATATTTTAACCATACAAGTAGAATAACCAGTATTTGGCTGAGAAGCAACAGATACAAGGCGTACTCTATAGATACCTCTTAAAACGACAATATAATCCAAACTACCAGACCTATCTATTTGAGAAATTTCTGCAACAGTACCAATAGGATGAAAATCAGATACATTTAAAGATGATTTATTAGATGTATTTATACGTACCATACAAGCTACCAAAACAGGATCAGAATCGGTAACTCTTGCGACTTTCTGAGAGAGTCTTGAAATAAGATCTCTATTTGTAGGGGCAACTTGTAAGCGTACAATAGTACTAGGGAATAAGATAGATTCTTCTCCTACTGAAAGGAGAGGAAGTTCATCAATTGGAGACCGCTTAGACATTATATGCGTAGGTTCGTACGAGCGTAAGCGATGTACGAACGTAGTGTATACGATAACGTAAGTGTGTACGATAAGAGTGCGATAACGTAAGCGTGTACAATAAGATAGTTACGTAAGCGATATAACGTAAACTATTTAAACTATTTAATCTTGTAGCTCTTCAAAATGAAGTAAAAGATAAGGAGAAGTTCGGCAGATGTAAATGGGATATGTATACTCGGGAGATTGATTAGGTTAATTAAGTTTACCCTACCTTTCTATCGAGATTTACCGAGATAAAAACGGACTGATCCGAGGATAGAATATCATGAGATATTTGTCTTAAAGAGTAAGTTTAAATTATGTTTATTTGAAAATCTATATTGAAAGTAATAAAATGATTTACGCGCAGGTTGATGGTAAATCATTTGAATGCGAAAGATGCAAAAAAGGAGTGAAAAAGACCGGAAATAGAAGATCTAAATGAGGTAATTATAAATAAAGAACTCATAGGAATGTTAAGATTTATATAAAAGATGAGTAAAAAGTGTGTAAATTATATTTATAAGTAATTTATAAAAGAAAATTGTTAAATGGAGAGTATTTGTGAAGATTTTACTGTGTAAAGAATAAATCCGGGGTAAAAAAAGTTTAAGTTTATGGGGGACATAATTAGGCATTGATTTAAAGTTTATGATGTAATGGTACCTGAATATGAATATATTCATATAAGATATGAAGATATGAAGGAGAGAGTAAGATTATATTAACTTAAGTATATTAAGTATTTTTGTATATAAACAAGAGAGCACGTTCCGTACTCTCTCCTCTCTTGTAAATAAGTGGCAAACATCTAAGTAGTATAATATAAGTAAGTAACATCAGATAAGCCTAACTGGCTAATGTGGCTCAGTCATTTATAAGTAAACAGTACAACATCAAAACGAGTTAGAACGAAAATAGCGTTGTTTTATAGAAGAAATAACCTGTCATATGAAAAGAATCAAAAGTTAAAGTTTCGATTAGATAAACTTTATTTATATAATTATACCGGGACGGGCAAGCGGTGGTGAATATTTATACACCCATTAACCACTTTCTCCATATTCACGGTTAACTATTATATAAATTCCACAAATTATTCATACTTTAAGTGATAATTTTATTTATATCTAATTATTCTACTATAAAATCGCTTTAAAAAGATCTAATTTTTGTGTGGAAATCAACTCTTATTTGTTTACAAAATATGACAAGAAAATCACTTCAAGAAGCATCGGAAATTGCATCAAAGCAAGTCAATGATTTCTTAAATTCTGATTCAAATTCAACCAATTATCGTCAAATAACAAAAGATCAAGTAAATCAATCTTTAATATACATAAATAAAGCACTTGAATCTTATTCACCAGATCAAATCGCTTTATCTTATAATGGTGGTAAAGATTGTCAAGTAATGGTTATATTATTACTTGCAGCACTCAATAAATATCCAAAATATCTTGAAAATCCTTTTATATTATCAGTTTATGTACGACCAGATGATGCATTTGAAGAATTAGAAGAATTTGTAAAGAAATCATCTGATAATTATGCTTTAAATGTACATTGGATTAAATTACCTTTAAAGGATGCTTTTCAACAGTTTATTGATCAAAATTCTTTAATATCTGCTATATTTGTAGGTACAAGAAGGACAGATCCACATGGTAAGTATTTGAAACCATTTACGCCAACTGATGGTAATTGGCCAGCATTTACAAGGGTATCCCCTATACTTGATTGGAATTTATCAGAAGTATGGGATTTTTTAAGAGGAACTGGATCTAATTATTGTTGTTTATATGATCAAGGTTATACTTCATTAGGATCTACTACTGATACTGTACCTAATCCTGATTTGATGGTGTATAGGGAAGATGGTAGTGTTTATTATAAGCCTGCGTGTGTGTTTACGGATGATTCACATGAGAGGATGGGAAGGAAGTCGTTTAGTCTGTGACATGCGTGTATGGAACCATGACATACATACATGTTCCATGTATGTATGTATATTCAACATGTAAACATGCACATTCATAAATGTCATCACTCATGCACATGTTGCAAGCAACGTGTACATTCACCTTTTCTTCCTAGGCCTTGCATTCTTCTCCCTCCTCTTCTCCTTCTCTTGTCTTTGCTTAACAATATCTCTAGCACTTCTAATACCAGACTTATGTACTCTTTCAAATACTCCCTTATCCTTTGCATTATCATACTTCTTCTTTTGTTTAAAATAATCATCACGTGCTTTATCTGCCTTCTTTGGTGCTTCAATCTTAGTATGCTTAAATTTAAATCCAACATGTCCTCCCTTACCTACATCATCTTCATCCATTCCTCTATGAGTAGCTCTCCATGCATCATATTTACCACTCTTAAAACTTGCTTGAATCCTCATACCATTCTCTCCTCTTATCCATTTAGAAGCTTTACCATTTTCATCAATATTACTTCCTGTTTGAACATAATTCCCCTTCTTACGATCCCATTTCATACCATTCTTTGATCTTCCTTCATCATCATCTCTCATAAGATCAAATCCAACTGCTTTGGCATCATCTGCAAATGTTTTAAGACTATACCCTTTTTCTGTCTTTTCACCTTCATCTTCATGACTTAAAAAGAAATTAGGATCTTTAAATGATTTCAATTTTTTACCCTTTATTTGTGTTTTAAATGCTTCATCAAGTTCATTACCTGTAGCTAATGTCATATCAACAATAACATTACCTTCATCTTCAATATTATCTTTCATTTGTTCTTCTTTTAAGGACAATTCTCTTCTATCTTTTGCCTTTTCTTGAATATGTGCAACTTGTTTTCTACGTCTCATCATTAATTCTGCCATATCAGAACTTGGACCTCCTTTTTTACCTACTTCAAATACTGTTTCAGAAGGTACATAATTTTCTAATTTTGATAAAAATGCTAACCTCTCCTTCTCATATTTCTCTGCAACACTCTTTTTATCAGATTTTCCTATTAGTGAATGAATAGACATCCAATCAGATTTAGATAAATGTTTGGCTCTTCTAACACTTTCAATAGATGCTGCATTTCTTGTTTTATGAAACATCTTTTCACCTTTATCTGCAGTATTTCTAAGTAACATTAAATCAAAATCATCTTTATGCATTGTTTCAATTTGTTCAAGAAATGTCTCTAAATCATCCCTTGGAAATCCTCCAAGAACTAATTTATCTCTATAAGAAACATTCTTTGATTCATCACTTAACACAACCTTTGATCCTAAAAATAATTCCAAATCTAATAAATATGGTAAATCTGATTCTCTTATAATAGAATAAGCCCAACCATGATTTCCAGCTCTTGCAGTACGACCAACTCTATGAATAAAAATCTTTGGTGAACTAGGAAATGTATAATTAATAACATTTGCTAATACTGGAATATCAATACCTCTTGCTGCAACATCTGTAACAACCATTATTGTTGTTATACCATGTCTAAATTGATGTAATTGATCTTTTCTTGCATGTTGATCAAGTGATCCATAAGTATAAGAAACTGCATATCCAAAATTTCTTAAATATGTTGTTACATGATCAACATGATGCTTTGTAGGTACAAAAACAATCGTAGAGAAAGGTGAAGGAAGATCAGTTGCTCTGACCTTTTCCTTGACTACTACTTGAGAACTTATTGGCATCTTAATAATCTCTGAAAGAATATACAATAAAGATGCATCTCTTTCGGCTGTTCTTATACCAAAGAAACCCAATTCTAAATTCTCTGGAATTTTTTGTTCTGCATCAAGTCTTACAAGCACAGGATCTTTAAGACCTGCTTTTGCAAATTCAACAAGACTTTTAGGTAATGTAGCACTAAACAAAAGACTTTGTCTAAAATCGGAAAGATAACTCAAAATATTATTTAATTGCATAGAAAATCCCATTTCAAAGAGTCTATCAGCTTCATCAAAAACAATGTATTGAATTGATTTCAAATTTAATGACATTTCAACTTTTAAATGAAGAAATCTACCAGGTGTTGCAATTATAATATCAGGATTTGACATCATAAATCCAAATTGATCTTCAAGACTATCACCTCCAACAATAAGTACACATCTTAAATCAGTTCCTGCTGAGAACTCTTTAAACACTTTAAGTGTTTGTAATGCTAATTCTCTTGTAGGTGTAAGTATAAGAGCTCTTGCACCAACTTGTGCAGAATGACATTTAAGTAAATCAATAATTGGTAATGTAAATGCTGCTGTTTTGCCACTTCCTGTACGTGCCATTCCAACAACATCTTTACCTTCAAGAATTGTAGGTATTGTTTTCCTTTGAATAGGTGTAGGCATCTTATACCCACGTTTCTTTACAACTTTAGCAAGAATCGAAGACAATCCTAAACCTAAAAATGTACCTTTATTTGCACCTTTATTGTCATTCGTAGTTTGTTGAGGAAGAAATGATTCATCATCTGATTCATCATTTGATTCATCATTGTCATGATTTATAGAGATCTTCGTAGGTTTCTTAACTTCTGTGCTAGGGTTACCAACAAGAATATCAGCGATATCTGTTTCAGAATCACTCATTATGTTAATGTAGATGTAAATATGTATGATTTACAAATTTGTAAGAATCATAGTTTTCAGATCAGAATTTTATCTTACTGCCGGGTAAAATTATTGGAAATTTAGTTACCCTGTTAACAGAACATAATTTCATACAAACGTATATAATACCGGTTATATCTCCATAGTATAGAAATTAATATAAATATGGGATAGATGTAATTAGACGCAAGTAGAGGCGCTTATAAAACACTTGAAGATAAGAAAACGTTAGTAGAAGCAGACCATTGAGCTTTTCGAGCTCAAAAGTCTGTGGTCGACTAAGCGGGGACCAAAGTCGAATGGAACATCCCTTGCAGAAATATCGTATATTAACACAGCGCGTATATACCAAGATGTTTAAAAGAATTCACGATAAGAGCGGCGGTTTGATGTCCAAAGTCGGTAATTTCATGGAACTCACAGAACGTTCCTTTGGTGGGCGATTAAATCACAATATCTACTAATTTCTTGAAGCGCGCATTACGCTAGCCAATTTATTTGACAATCTAAATGATAAGAAATCTATAGATCTATCTTAAATATCAATTGATAACTCCAAGAGAAGAATATGATATGTGGAGTTGCTTGCAACAAATAAGCTTTATAGAAGGAAGTTAAAATTTTATATTGACGAATTAGAAGTACTAATTTACTAAATTTGGAATAAAGTTCACCGTAAAATAATTAAAGTACTTTATTAAGGTTTAAAAATACTAAATTGGGAATGAAACCGCGCATAAACTCCGTTCATTGGTGGAGATTGTAAGAGATAAGGTATAAACGCAAATAAGGTTTTAAGATGTTTACTATATTCAAGGTACAAGCTGACGTCGTAGAGCTTATCTATCATACTACAAACCAATTCAGTTAGTTCAGAACAAACTAGAAGATAAACTAGTTTTAAGATAACAATTTTGTATGCTTTAATTATTTAAAAGAAGTAGATTGCCCTCCACCAAATATTGAATCCTTATCTTTAGATAATTAAAGTTTTTAAATGAACAAATAAAGTTTAGAAATTAACCTTAAATGTTTCATGTGATTGGATCAAATGTATCCATTATATGATTTAGTGATACATAATTGATGGTTAAGGAGTAAACAATAAATAATAAATAATAAATAATAAATAATAAATAATAAATAGACAAATAGACAAATAGGTATATTATTTGTATATTTATTTATATACTTGTTGTATTTCTCTAATTGTTATAGTCTGTGGAGGTGATATACTTTATAAGGAATACCCAGTAAATAAGGTTCATTAATGATCTACGTAACTTTAACAGTATAACCAATTTCAATATATCACAAACCGTACATTCTATTGTAGAAATTGTAATACAATTACTCTAATCAAATAATATTGAATTTAGACTACTTAACTGAGTTCTATTGTATTAACCGATGGGGTATATGAGAAAGTATGATAAATTATTTGGTACTTTAGAGTTTATTACCGTGTTAGGTATATGTAAATGAACATATACCGGCAGACATCACGCGTGATGGTTTATGCCATTTTAAAGTATACATGTGTGCAAATTAATAAATCTATAAGTTTTATCATTTCAAACAATACTTTTAGGTACCCCAGTATCTATTATTGATTTGTATGCAGCGCATAGCGCGCAACAATCTCCGATAGAAGAATTAGAAATAAAGTTTTAATAATTAAAACTTTATTAATGATAACACTTTTATTGGCTCCTCAATCATAAATATCCTCGACTTCAACTTGCACCTCGTTCTTATTTGTACCTATCACAGGTTCATTTTATTTATCAAAGACCGCTGTAAGAGGAAACCTTATCGCACTCGTCTTTCTATATTTCAAGTATAAGTAGAAGGCAAATATCGCTGTTCTTGTCTTGAAATCATCCTTCTTTGATTAATCAACAAGCGGCTGGCTCCACTTCGAATAACTTCAAAGTTCATAGTTTCCAATGTCTTCTGATCCAGTACTTACTCATAATGGCTTGCCCATTCCAGGTACTGTCTACCTCCTTGATCTTGACAATAGTCTTGGTGTACAACATGGTACACAAAAGGATGTAGTTCTTGTACCTCAACCTTCAAAGGATCCAAATGATCCTCTTAATTGGTCTATGAAACGTAAAATTATTACCTTCTTTTGGCCAAGTTGGTATACATTTTTTGTAGCTGTACTTGCTGCTGCTTTAAGTCCTGCTTACCTTTCTATCGCAGCTGATATGGGCTTAACCTTAACTGTACTTGTAAATGGTTCAGGTTATCTCTTTCTTATGTTCGGTTTAGGTTGTCTTATTATGCAACCTTTGGCCTTGAACTATGGTCGTCGTATTTGTTATACTTGGTTATGTCTTATTGGTGGTGTAGGTTTCTCCATTTGGTTTAACTTTGTTAGAACTCCTGGTGAAATGTACGGTAACCGTCTTATGACTGGCTTATTTCTCGCACCCGTAGAATCCCTTCAAGAAATTATTGTAAGTGATCTCTTTTTCGCTCACGAAAGAGGCTTTTACATGGGTGTTTATGTTTGGTCTCTTATGGGTGGTACTTACCTTGGTCCCTTAGCATCTTCTTTTGTTAATGGTTCAATGGGATGGGAATGGATTAACTATTGGTTTGCTATCTTCTTAGGTATCGGTGCTATTGGTTCTTTCTTCTTTATGGAAGAGACTATGTATTATCGTCCTACTGCTCTACAAGATCAAGTAGCTATTGATGAAGCCAAGACTCATAACCATATCGATATTGACCATACTCTTGTTGACCAAGACACTCCTCATCCTATTAACTCTATCACTTCTGCTGAAAAGCATCCTGGCGTATCTTCTGATTCTGATCCTTCTGAATCTGGTGATGTTACTGAATACCGTATTAAATCTTTCTGGGAAATGCGTCCTATGTTTATTACTCGTATCCCAGAAAGACCAAACAGTTTCATCAAATCAATGTACCGTCCTTGGCTTATCCTTATCTACTTCCCTCCTGTACTTTGGGCTGGTCTCACTGTAGCTTCTTCTCTTTCTTGGTTCATGGTACTTACTGGTACTGTAGCTTCCATCTTTGCCGTTGAACCTTATAACTTCGGTGCTTCTGGTCTTGGTCTTATTTATATCTCTCCTTTCCTTGGTATTTGCCTTGCTACTTATCTTGGAGGTGATCTTACTGATAAACTTGCTCTCAAGTTATCTCGTAAGAATGGTGGTGTACGTGAACCTGAATTCCGTCTTTGGATGGGTATTATTGCTCTTATAACTACTCCTGCTGGTCTTTGGATGTACGGTATTGGTGCTGCTAAGGGTGCTCATTGGATTGTACCTATTATTGGATTTGGTATTGCTGCTGTAGGTAATACTTTAGCTGCTTCTTTACCCTATACTTATGCTCTTGATTGTTACAAAGAGTTTGGTGGTGACGTCATGGTTTCTATCATTCTTGTACGTAATTTGATGGGTTTTGGTTTTGCTTATGCCATTACTCCTTGGATTGCTCATTCTGGACTTCAAAATACTTTCATTGTTGTAGGTCTTCTTGGATTCCTTTTCTGGGTACCAATGTTCCCTATGATTTACTGGGGTAAGAAATGTCGTGCATGGTCTGCTAGACGTGCATGGGCGTACGCTAAAGATGCTAGTCATTGATTGCTTTTGTTTATCTAAGAGTATACTGTTTGTGTGTGAATATACTCTGGGTGTGTGTTCTTTGTTATATTTTATATGAAAAGGTTATACTACTGGCTGATGACTGTCGCTAGACAGTCAGAAGTAGACAATATAAGTAATTACCAGCAACTGACTGTCGCTAGACAGTCAGACGTATCAGTAGACAGATATGTAACAATAGATAGTCAGTATCCCATAAACAACAGACAGTATTGACTTTCTAGCTACAGTCAACACTTAACTTAAAGCCTAAGACAAACAAATGGAAGATCATCTATATCCTCATCTTCCTTATCAACAGCACAAATATCAAACAACAACGTCTTCGTATTCTCAGGCAATTCCGTCTTCGTAATTGACTCAATAATCTCTGTAAGCTTCATCTTCATACGTTGTTGAATCTTTGACTTTGCATGAAACGAAGCATAAATTAAACTTGCATTATATGAAAGCATAGTAATTGTAAACTCTTCTGCTTCTTCAAAATGTGCAATTAATTCCTCTAATGTCTTATCACCAGAAACATCAAACCTTCCCCAAATCTCATCAAAATACTTTCCATTATATCCAATCTTCTTAGATGCAATAGGTTCAGAAAATCCAAAAAATGGAAGTGCTAAATTAATAAACCCATTCTTATAAGATTCGAGGTCACTCTTACCTTCAACAATCTTTAGCATTTCCAAATTCGTTAATCCTGTAACGAGTGCTGTTGTTGTAGCAATTGCTGGAATAATTCTTCCAGCAATAAACTTCGTCTTTGAACGATCAGCTGGTTCAATTGAATAATTCATTGCTCTCAAATTAGATGTTGCTGTAATAAAATCAATATGATAATTACTATCATCATCTTTCTCAAATTCTGTAACATTCAATCTAAATTCTCCAAATGAATTTGGTTCAGGTAATGAATGTGCAATATTATTCACCTTTTCTTCATCTAAATTATCATCTGCATTTGGATCAGGATCATTATCATTCTGTTGAATTTTAATTCCGCTTTGAGGGGTAAAATCAGGTATAATCATGCTATCAATAACTTTACTATAGATAGAATCATCATTAGATCCTTTTAATCCATATGTAAAAGCTAACAGATTAGCCGCCGCCTTAACAAAACCAAAATGTGTAGCATTATTAATATCAAATGAAAGTGGATTAGGTGCTCTCTTAGGTCCATACCAAAAGGGTGTACCTGTAGATGTAACTGAATCCTTAGGAAATACAAATAATAACTGTTGAATATCATTGTTAAACTTCCTTTCAAATTCAAGACGTGCCCAACTAATACAATCTTCAAATGAACTAGGTTTCATCTTAACAAGATAATTATAAACAGTTTGAAGTGTATCTGCTGCACTTGTAGATTGCTTAACTGTCTTTTCAACAAAATCAGATTGTGTAATATAAAGATTTGAAAGTTCAGGTGCTTTAACAAAATAATCTTCAAAAAGACTCTTTGACCATGCAATTGTATGCTCAATTTGATTAGGAAAACTCTTTAAAGTACACAATGGAATTGATTTCTCTGGTGGATCACGAGATGATGAATAAGATTCAGTAAGATCAGGTATAACAACTTGTGTATTACCTTTTGTACCAAGAGTTCCACTTTCAAGAAGAGGTTTACGGAAAAACACACATCTTCTATCAACATATGTACGAGCATCAACATTATCTAAAGCATTAGCGACAAAATCTAAAGGTGCCCAGAAATCATCATTAAAAACGTTTTCAGTATCAGCTCCAACTTTTTCAGCAAGTACAACAAACTTGCCTGCAAGTTCAGGATTTATTTTAACAACAGCAGATGTAGCAGCTTCACTTTTAAGTTTTCCAACATCTGGTTGTCGGAATAAAAACTGTCTATTCAAATTACTGCGTTCAATTGAATCCATATCAGTAACACTAATTTGTCCTTCAGGACCAGTTCCAAGACCTAAAAGAGCCCAATTTTTAAGCATCTCACATCCAATAGCTCCTGCTCCAACAAGAAATACTTTCAAGTTACTAATACCATCTTGAACTTTTTTACCATAAACAGCAATATTTCCATCATACCTTGAATTTCTAGGAGAACAGTCTTCTTCTGTTAAACCAGTAGGTAAACTTTCAAGAGAATCAAAGTATAACCATTGATGTACAGGAGTGAATTTTCCAGTACAAGCCTTTAAAGCTTCTTGAGCGGCGAACCCACCAAATACAGCAGACATTGGAGCAATATCACCAGTTGCTTGAAATGCAACTTCAGTAAGAAGTTTTTCATCTAAATCAGCATCATCAAGAATAGATTTATATTGAATAGCAATATCTTTAGCAATATTAATAAACTTTTCAGCATCTTCAGAATTACGAGGACGAGGAAGTTGATTATATTGAGATTCATACTTGTCTAAAGCTATAAAAGCAATATGAAGTTGAGAAGGACGATCAAATTTAGCGAAATCAGAAATTAGAAACTCGGGAGAAGAGATAGATTCTTTAAGTGATTTAAAAGAAACATTTGTAGGCATTTTAACTTGATGGAAAAGACCACCACCAGAATATTCACCTAAATTAGATACATCACCAATTGTAAAAGTATCATGAGTAAGAGTTTTAATTTTATAAGGAGTACCATTATTTAAAGTATCCATACCTTTAACTTCAGTGAATCTAACATAATCACCATCTTGAAGACCATGACGAGTATCTTCAGTAAGTACAATAGTTCCATCAGGTTCAACAGAAGAAATAATACCAGTAAGTGGTTCTTCACCAGATTGATCTTGAATAGTAAAAGAATTACCGAAATCATTAAAATGATAACCAAATAAACCTCTAACTGATACACTAATAAAAGTATTTCCAACAGAACGTACCCATTCATTTAATTCAAATTGTTTCTCTAAGGGATAAGAAGTAATAACTACAACTCTAAAAGTAGTAACAGTTTCCTTTTGAAGATTGTCAACAATTGAAACAGGTACATATTCATTAAGTTCAGCAAGTCGTGACAAGGAAGCTTTGTCACGAGGTTTTCCAATATCATCTTCAGTCAAATAAAACTGAGAAGATAAATCAGATAATTTAGTAGGTTCAGGATCATAAATTGATAAACTCTTAACACCAGAAAGAGCAATATTCTTTGCAATTTCAATACCTAAACCTTTTAAACCTACAATGAGTACAGAAGCATTCTTCATCTGTTGCATTGCTTCTTTACCAAGCACATACAATTGACGAGAATAAAGACTTTCATCAATTTCTGTGTTACTCATTTTTGCTTATAAGAGTTTGATATATTTTAATGATGTAATATTTGAGAAAAAGAATAAAGTAGAACAAGTTTGGTGTTGAAGGCGTATGTATGTACGGCTGTGCTGAAATTGATTATTAATATGTACGGCTATGATTCAAACAAACCAAATGTAACCGTTAACATTTCGGGGTGTTATGTAATGGTCTACGAATTACATAATCAGTCGGCGTTAGTACTGTACACTGTAAAGATGACAGTGTATAGTAAGAATTATAAGAGTACAGTACAGTGTATACGACGTCACTCATGAATGTCTTGATGATAGTTGAAGTAACTCATACATGACTTGATGATATGGGATAGTTGACGTCATTCATTGATGAATAACTACTGTTGAAGTATATAACTACTATTATATATCATACAAATATGTAGATACATCTATTTAGAAGTTAGAAATTAAATTACTACGGCTATGTTGTGATGATCATTTGATCATCAAATTTTTACGATTAAGATTTTAAGTCAACGTTGGCTATCTATGAGAATGTGAAATTACTATCGAGTATTACAAGTAAAATGGAACTGTCAATTATGTCTCTTTTGAAACTATCAATTGTGTCTCTTTTGAAACAGTCAATTTTGTCTCTTCTGAAACTGTCAATTGCCACATTTCTATACTCTTCTTTTACTACTGCACAATCAAAAGTCTTTGATCCAAATGCTAAATCTAATTTGGTTATCTATTGGGGTCAAAATTCTAAAAATTTAGGAGATTCTACTCAAAAAAGGTTATCTTATTACTGTCAAGATGATACTAATAATATCATTGTTCTATCTTTTCTTCATAAGTTCGGCATTGGAGGTGATCCCGTCTTAAACTTTGCAGATACTTGTGGAACTTTCTTTCCAGATACTAATTTATTACATTGTCCTGAAATTGGTCAAGATATAAAGTATTGTCAATCTAAAGGAAAGATTGTTCTTCTTTCTCTTGGTGGTGCAATTGGTCCTTATGGTTTCTCTTCAAATACTCAAGCTGAACAGTTTGCTGATACTTTATATGATATGTTTGGTCCTGGCCGAAATGGTAATAGACCATTTGATGATGCTATTGTTGATGGATATGACCTTAACATTGAAAATGGTAATCAAATTGGTTATACAGCATTAGTTAATAGACTTAGAAAGCTTGAAAATGGTAATAAAATATACATTTCAGCAGCTCCTCAATGTCAATATCCTGATGCTTCTTTAAGTAATGCAATGGCTGAGTCATACTTGGACTTCTATTTTATACAATTCTATAACAATTCTTGTGGTGTTTGGAATATGAACAATTTCAATTTTCCTTTATGGAATCTGCATGTTACAAATGGTGATGGATCACTTAATAGGAATGCTAAATTATTCATTGGTGTACCTGGTGATACAAATGCAGGTTCATATTATGTTAAACCTGAATTGCTTCAACCTATGATTGATATGTCTATTTCTTATGCTAATTTTGGAGGTATTATGTTTTGGGATGCTTCTTATGCATTTACTAATCAAATTCAATCTAATATTAACTTTGCACAAGCTTTGAAAATGTATCTTATTAATGGTACTACCAAATTCTCTTACTGAGAAACCTGGTGTGTTGAAGAGGGCTTATTTCAAGCACACTTCTTACTTGTGTTGATACTAAGTATTAACAATAACCGGTTAAGTGAATATTAAGTTCATATAGTACTGCAAGTGGCTGAAGTGATGAATAGAATGAATACACACGTACATTCTTGAAGGATGTTACAGCAAAGGTGATTCAACTGAATTTCAACTGAAAAGTTGTCCAAGTGTTGGATCATCCACTATTTCAAGCTACTATTATTGAGATCTTATGTAACGGTTAGACATAGTTCCTCACTATTGAGTCTCTATTATGTGATTATTTAGAAAGGTACCAGGACATTACAAGTACACTGCATACACCACCCAAAAGCCAAGCAAGTACAGAAGGACCTTTTGGTGAAGTAGGTGAAGTAGATGGAGTAGGCGAAGTAGGTGAAGTAGAGGTTTTAACAGGAATGGGATCGATTTTGTCCTCATCATCAGAAGTAGTAAGTGGTACTACTATAGAATGATTTTCTATACCATTATCAGTGACTATAAGGCAGTTAGTATTTTAATATTTACAAGGAGAAGAGAGTATACATACCTTTTGAATCAAGTTGTGATTGAGCAAGAAGCCAATTACCATCTACTATGAACTTATAATTATAAGATTTTCCTGGTTCTAGATCGATTGAAATTGACCAAAGAGAGTTATCAGGAGAAGGAGATAAAGAGATAGGATTCCATTCACTGAAATCACCAGCTATTTGTATGAAAGAAATTGAATCAATATCATGGTCCGATTCAAGATCAATTTTAGGTGCAAATGTAAAAGATACTGATTCTAAAGAAGTCATTATAAGAGATAAATATGAAGTGAGAGTGTAGATCATATGATGTGGGTGTTAGTTCACGTACTTCCCTACATAACCACGCACGCACGTATTCCCCATGGGGCAATGATTCTAATACAAATAAGTCTACGCAAATTATTACAATAATTTATTTAATAATATAATCGTTTATACAATTTTCTAAGCAATAGCTTACACAATAGAATATACATGCAGCACATCATTTTTCCTGTTCAGGGTACCCAGCCAACCAAACCTCCTCACACTACTAAATAACCTACCCACACCCCCCTAACTTCTAACTTCTTACATACCCCCTTTATCAATACAACAATTTTACCAAAAAAATATATATATTCCTATTATAAAATTTATATCAATTTACTCATTTTTACTATATTGAATAAACTAAATTCAATATAATTAATTTGGTATAGAAATCAGACATATTTGCCCCCCCTTTTGGTTAACATCCTGTGTTTCTAGGGACCCCCTTTATTTTGCTTGTTCGTACCTAACCTGCAACGTTAAGTAAAAGAAAAAAACCTATCCTCTTCTATTTTCTTTATCTTTTCTTTCTTCCCCTTCTCCGCCGCGTTACAAATCTATAATTTTTTAATTTCTCTTTTTATAATCTTTTTTGCTTTTCTTTTTCGCTCTTGTTTACCTATTTCTTCTTTCGATTTCAATTAATTTATCTGTATATTCTCTAAAAACAATACAAAATGCCTAAACAAGTCGCTGATATACGTCGTAAACTCGTCATTGTAGGTGACGGTGCTTGCGGAAAAACATGTTTATTAATGTAAGTATATGTATATTTATTGATGATTTTGATAATTCATTGATAAGTCATTGATTAGTTCTTGATAAGTTCTTGATAAGTTCTTGATAAGTTCTTGATTATATACTTGATTATATATGATAGGTGTTTCAAACACTTCTGCCTTTAAGCATCTTAATACTAACTCATATAGTGTATTTTCTATTGGAACATTTCCTGAAGTTTATATTCCTACTGTTTTCGAAAACTATGTCGCTGATGTAGAAGTAGATGGAAAACATGTAGAATTAGCACTTTGGGATACTGCTGGTCAAGAAGATTATGATCGTCTTAGACCTCTTTCATATCCTGATTCAAACGTAATTCTTATTTGTTATGCTATTGATTCTCCTGATTCTCTTGATAACGTTCAAGAAAAATGGATATCTGAAGTACTTCATTTCTGTCAAGGTATTCCAATTATTCTTGTTGGATGCAAGAAAGATCTTCGTTTCGATCCAAAAACTATCGAATCTCTTCGTCAAACTAATCAGAAACCAGTATCTCCTGAAGAAGGTCGTGCTGTTGCTGAGAAAATTGGTGCTGTACGTTACTTAGAATGTTCTGCAAAGACTCAAGAAGGTGTACGTGAAGTTTTCGAACATGCAACTAGAGCTGCTTTAATTGTACCAGATAAGGAAAAGAAGAAATGTATTGTACTTTAAATTTTTACAATATATTTCATTTTTTTAAACTCTCGGTTAGGTCTCTTCACTGTTTGATTTGCAACTCTTTTTTTTACATCCTTCTTATATTTGATACGATTCTACACTTCCCTTTTTTTTTGCTAATTCAATTCAGCTAACTAACTTTTTTTATCGATCAACTCGTTGCAAATTAAACTCAATGATTTAAGATTCTTTGCATTCTTTTTGGTCATTTTATTTGGTTTATGTTTCTCGATGTCTATATCTGATATTCTTTTATTCATTTTTAGAAATAATATCTTTAATTCATACGTTATTTGGACCTCTTTGATTTGACATTATTTGGACCTCTTTGATCTGATAAATTCTTTAATCTCTTCCTTTAATTTATCATTTGCCACAACTTCTTCCAATTTTAAAGGTACTCTATTAAATGGATCTGTAGGATCTGAAAGTAAATGACTCTTAATTGTAGATAAATCAATTGTAACCTTAGATGATGGTAATATAACTGGTTCTTTCATGATTGTATACATTAAAGGATCCAAATATTCATCAGGTACTTCTCCTAATTCTTCTTCTTCAGCTAATTCTTCCTTTCTAAGATCTTCCACTGAATCAGCAAATTTCTTTAATTCATTAATATCCTTGCTTGATTTTAAACTATAACGACTTAAAATCGTAACTGCTCTAACGAAGATTTCATACCTAAATGATCTTTCATCTCTTGCAACTGCTTCTATAAAAGATCTCTCATTTTGTAAATTCAAATAGATATCAACAATATCTCCAAGTAATTGTTTAGGATTAAACCTATATTTTTGAGAGTTTTTAACTTTTAATTCAGTACATCTTGGTCCTACTAATGCATCTAAATTATAATCAAGCATAGCAGCAAGTCTTTCAACTACTTCTGCAGAAACAAATGGTCCTTTTGCTGCTGATGTGAATAATTTAAATAATCCAACTGTTTCATTTGCTAATGAAACATATGATGTTGCTTGTCTTTCTGCTGATATTAAAAGTGTTTCATTCTCTCCATTTTCATCATTATCTCTTTCTATTTCTGATTGTAATCTATGAATTTCAGACAATTTAGATAATGATTCATCCATTAAATATGTCATATCATTCAAAAGAAGTGCAACAAATCTAACAAAAAATTCCTTATTAATATCTGATTCTTCAATAAGTTGTTTTCTGTAATGTCCATTTGTCCATATAAATTTAATAATTTGTGCAATAAAATACCTTACATTAAATTTATCATAGAATTGAGATGATGCTCCTGTTTGTTCAACATCAATATAAAATTCCATAATACTATGAAAAAGGTATGCCCAAAGTGTAAGATCTGAATGTATAGCATCTGCAAAAAATCCTCTATGTCCATTAGGATTTGGTAAAATACCATAAAACAAACTCTCAACAAGTTTCGATTTCACAAATGGATTAAGAATAACTGTCTTTTCATAAAGAAATACTGAACAAAATGATGCCATAGGAACACAATAAGGATCATATAATGATTGTGAATTCTTCATAGATACTTCTTTAATGAAATATGCAACTTCTTCAACAAAATATTCAGGTAAATTCTTAATCATTAAAATTTCATCAGATTTAGAATATTCTTCACTTATAGGAAGTTTAGTAACACTTTTTGGATATAAATGTGTCTCATCAATAAAGTTCATAAACCATACACAATAAAATCCAAAATATCCTAAACAACGTGAAAGTAATAAAGGATCAAAAACTGCTGATTCTAAACAGTATTTTAAGGATTCTGCTTTCTTAACTTGATTCTTAAAATTTGTCATTGTCATCTGTAAAAATGATGCACGAGGTGTTTGTGACCATCTAGATTGTTCTCTCTCTAATCTTTCAACTTGTGATTCCATATTCTTTATATCTTCTTCTAAATGATTTAAACTTTGATATGCTCCACCTAATCCATAATGTAAACATGAAATAGTCATAAAGAATATCTCAGAAATAAAGTTAGCTGAAGAATCACCAATATCTTTCCGTTTTTCAGCATAATATTCATTAGATGTCTTTTCATCTGAATTAAGTTTAGTTTCATCATCAACATCAAGTCTATTACTATGAATTAAATAAAATGAATCAACTTTATCAACTTTAGAATATGTAGCATCAATAAATGGTGCTGCTAATCTAAGTAAAACTGCTGTAACATTAATCATAAATCCATCACTTGCAACTGTTGCAACATCAACTTGAATTGCTCTTCTTTTATGATTACGATTAATTGCAAGTGCAAAAAAGTTCAAAACTGATCTTCGACAAAATACTGACCCACGTACAAGCTTGTCTATAATTCCAAATAATGCATCACTTATAATATGTTGATCTGCAATTACAGCTTTTCTAGAACTATCAATTGCCATAGATGATAAAGATTTAACATCTGAAAAGTGTCTACTAGCAACAGCTTGACAAATAGCAGAAAGACTGAAAAATGGACCAAGTAATGTCTTCGATTCTACAGATGCTCCATTCTCATTATAACATTCTTCAGGAATAAAACAATATGATTGTGTAATAGTAAGTGCTGCTCCAGGTATAGATATTAATGTTTGAAATCCTTGGAAAAGTGATTGAGCTTGAAATATATCAGCTATAGAAATCTGTGATGCTTTACGTGAAAGAGCAATTGCACAATCAGTGAAAAGATCCTCTTGAAGTCCTTCTTGAGTAGCTAATGCTGATATACGTATAATCAATGTATCAGAAACTTGTGTAAAATTATCAGTACCTATTAACAGTGTAGCAAAGTCTAAATCTGTAGGAAATATGCCAGGTTGAGTCAATGCTATAAAACAATAAGATTCAGAAAGACGCATAATTTCATTCAATAAGTTAGTCTTTTCGGAAATTTCAGGATCTGAAGCTCTAAGAGATCGCTTTAAGCTGTTACCTGTATTCCATACAGGAACTAAGTATTTCAATGAATCACTAATCGTACCACTTGTAAGTATAGTAAGTATACACATATCTATATGGCCAATATTAAGCATTTCTGAACCAGAAGAAGCTAAAACTGATTGTCTAAATTGAACAACATTTGGAAGCATTGAAGAATCATTAAGTTGTAAGGATTCAATAATAGTTCTATGTGTCCATTGATCCAATGTTTCTTTTGCTTTAGCAGGTTTAGGTGTAATTGGCGTTGAACTCTGAGAAACTGGAGTAGAGCTTTGAGAAACCGGTACAGACTCTGAAGGTACATTTGAAGTTTGTGTAGATCTACCAGGTTGTTCTACAGTCTGTCGATGTGCAGCTTGAACCTCTTGTAAAGCTTGTAGTCTAGCAAGCCGTTTAGCTCGAATCTATAAGAGTTAGTGATAAACTATAAACTATGAATAGAATATATGAGTACTTACATCATCTTGTTCAGACATATCTGCTGTTAATGGGAGATGTCAAAGAAAAGAAGTTTGCAGGGTTGGTGAAGTCTTAGTTCCGGGTAAGATATATAACAAGGAACAAATGAACAACAGAAAAGCAAAAACTAAACAAAAATAAACGTATATCTACACGTTTATATATTTTTACGTTTACGTGTGTATATGATTACGTATACGTATGTGTGTGGATGCGAGCTGTGGTGTATTCGTATGTATGTACGTTGTTCCCATAACTCAGAAGAATAAATTTACCCTCCCTTCACGCTTGTGCCCAGATCAGTTATCTTGATCTTGTCAATTGCATCTCCTTTAATCTTTATAACAAACAAAGACGTGATACTTATTTGTAAGATCTCAAAAAAGAGATTTATTACGTAATTTGTACCTTGTAGGTACATGTAAAATAATAAGTAAATTAGAGATCAATCAAAAAGGGAGGGCAAACGTATAGAAAATTGATAATTACATTAAGCGCCTCTAAGTATATCACAAATTGTAGTTATTGGGGCAAAAAGAAAATAGTGATTTGAGTAAAGTTAGAGTGATTAAAAGAGCTTTGTATAGAAATTATTTGTGTGATATAGAAATAGCAAGTTTACTGACTCAGTAATATTGAATCAATTAGGGGGATCAAAGATAACGTATTATAATGGAAGGAAAACCACCTAAAGAGGACCCAATAATAAGGGAAGCATTATCAACAGCACCAAATTGTGCATCTGTGATCATAGCAGAAGAAGAAGCATTGCTATGTATCGAATCAAAAGATTTGAAGAGAACATTACCTGCAATGAATTCATATGAAAGACTTATAGCTCATCGTGTTGCTGATTATTATAAGCTAAAACATACAGTTCGTTCAGATTCAGCACAAGTTGTATATGAAAGACAAGCGAATGTGAAGTATGATATATTGCCTCAGAAATTATGTGATATATATAAAGACCTTATTGAATCTCATAACTCTAGTAGACTTTCATCAATGGCACAATCAAGATCAGCAGGTTCACAAGTTACAAGGGAGTCTAATAGAAAACCTAATTCAAGTTATCAATTGATGAGGAAAGATAAAATATCAAATGAACAACAATCAAGATCAACATCTCTTAATTCTGCTTCATCTTCAACTATATCTCCTGGAAATGCTGGTTCTTCTCGAAGAAGTCCAGCTTTGTCTGATATGAAAACATTTGAACAAAGAGAAGCTGATTATCAGATAGCTAAAGCTCGTATTTTTAATGAAGAGGAAAATAATGATGTACCTTTTGGTGTATATACAAAACAAGCACTTGCTAATTCAAGAAAAAGAGATTCAGGTGATTTTCAAGGAATTGATGGTTCAAGATCACCAAGTTATTCTAATGGAAGGTCAAAGGGAAGTTCTAGAGGGTCTATGAATAGTGCAAGAAGACCTCAATCAAGTAAAGGAAAACAAAATAAGAATAGAAGTAGAGGTTATGATGTTGATTTTCAAAATCGAATGCCTTACACTAATCCTGATCCTGCTTACTATTCTTCACAACCTGCAGGTGTTTATAATGTACCAAATAATGGTATACCTGTGGCTGTAGATGGATCATATGCATTACCAATGTATAATCCTCAGATGTATAATGCACACTCAGATTATAATACATGGCCTCAAGGATCATATATGCCTCAACAGATGTATCAAGTTGTTCCATATCCTTACTATCAGCAACCAGGACAAATTCAAGGAGTTATGCCTGATAATATTCAAGCACAATATATTACACCAGTATCTGCAGGATCTGATTACTATGGAGTTTATAATTATGGACAATTGGAAGGACAAATGTATACACCAGCAAGCGTTGGACTTGGCTTGGCAGGAACAGGAGTTTCTGATATGGACGATGGTAATGTATATACAGATACGAATCCTGTATTTTTAAGAAGTCCTAGAATGGATGTTAGTGCTTCTTCACCAAGGAGCAACAACAGTTATGGACAAATTTCACCACATAATACAATAGATCAAAGGAGATCGTCATCAAATACAAGCTCAAATAAAGGTAAACAAAGGGATAAAGTCAAGGAAATTGAAAGCAGTATAGATAATTTGTCAATTCAATAGATATGGGATTTTGCGGGATTAATTGGGTTGTTGTTTTTCTTTCCAAATAGAAAGCTTTTAAAATGTCATTATTTTGTAGTAAAATTTAGCTATCAGATTTCAATGATTTCAAAATAGCAATATCTGTACGTTTTTCAAGAATACTTAATTCAGTTTCTATTGATTTCTTCATATCATTACCCTCTTTAAATGATTTGAAATTTGATTCAACTTCAGATGTTTTAAGTATATTTGTAGCAAGTTTTTCTATAGTTATTTCATTTAAAGAAGGGTTATCAAATAACCCTGATCGAATATCATGAATAGAAGAATCAAAATTTCTACCTTTAGAGTCAATATCTTTATCTGAATGATCACTTGAATCTACTGACATGGTTAAATGGTGAACCTGTGATGGTGAATCACTAGTTCAATAGGTGAAGCTAGTTACTAACATATAACCTTTAACCTTATAGTAGTTTAATAGAATATATAGTTTATAGGACGTAAACAATGTATAAATGTATACAATTCATACATGTATACTAATTCTTAACGATCATAGAAGATCTACTTGGACCAGTTCCAATCCACTTTATAGGAACAGCCAAATACTTCTCAATAAACTCAATATACTTCTTAGCATTAGTAGGAAGATCATCATAGCTGGTAATAGCTGATATATCAGTCTTCCAACCAGGAAGTGTCTCATAGATAACTTCTATCTCTTCTAAGATATGTAAATCAGCAGGTACTGTTTCAAATACTTGATCCTTGTACTTATAAGCAACAGCAACTTTGAGTTCATCCAATTGGTCTAATACATCCAACTTTGTAAGATTAATACATGTATAACCATTGATAATATGAGCATATTTTACTACAACAAGATCAAGCCATCCACATCTACGCTTTCTACCTGTCGTAACACCATACTCATGCCCAATATCCTGAAGGTACTCACCAGTCTCATTCAACTGTTCAGTAGGGAATGGTCCTCCACCAACACGTGTAGTATATGCTTTAACTACTCCAATAACTTCAGAAATACTTCTTGGTGGAATACCAAGTCCTGTTGATACACCACCAATACATGTAGATGATGAAGTTACATATGGATAAGTACCATAATCAATATCAAGCATTAATGCATTAGCACCTTCAATCAAAATACGCTTGTTATCAGTAAGTGCCTTATGCATAAAAGCAATAGCATCAACAACATAAGGACGTAACTTATCTGCAAGTGCTTTATACCTTACAAGTGCAGCATCAACATCATACTCAAACCCACCATATCGTTTCTGACGTGTGTCTACAAGGCTTTTAAACATTTCAGAGAAAGTCTCCCAAGCTCCAGGATAATCAGCAACAAAATGATGTACACGAATACCAGATCGAGATGCTTTAGTAGAATAAGCGGGACCAATACCACGCTTTGTAGTACCAATAGCATTCTTACTTGTACTTCTTTCTGCTTCACGTAAACCGTCTACAGTTTGATGAAAATCAAATACCATATGTGCTCTATCAGACACAAACAATCTATCACTACAGTCAAGACCTTTAGCTTCAATATTCTCCTTCTCTCTAAAGAAAGAGTCTACATTGAATACAACACCTGAACCTAAAAGATTCTTACAACTAGGGTTTACAAGGCCAGAAGGAAGCATATGAAAATCATATGTTTTACCATTAGCTACAATGGTATGACCAGCATTATCACCACCTTGACATCTGGCACATAAATCAATAGAATCGCATAGTAAATCTACCAATTTACCTTTACCTTCATCACCCCATTGTCCACCAAGTACAACAGAAGCCATTTTCCTTAAAATAGAAGTCTTAGAAAATACACCACTTTAACAATATGACAATTTCTATATAAAAATTTATCGATAATGTAAAGGAAGAAAAGTGATAGCGCTGTACTTTTAGATTAAAGTTGTTAGTCACCCCGATAGCCCCGACAACGATAACCAGTATGATATCATACTATATATTTCAGGCACATACATTTCATTTACATACCTACGCGTATAAATACATCTACATGTATACATCTAAATGTATACGTTAAATACTACATAAACTACTTATAAAACATGAAACATAGCTACAAATACCTTAATCAATAATAAGTTCATATTTGAAGGCCATATGTATTGTGAAATCATAGCCCTTTCGAAAAAGGTACATACATAGACAAAAAGGTCATTACCAGTACAAACTAAATACTGTATTCTCTCCCAGTTTAAATTTCTAAACTTACAAACTTAGAATTGGAGAGCTTGTCCCTTTTGTTTCTTGTCACCACCAAGCTCGAAGTGCTTACATCTCTTCAAAGGCAACTGCATCTTGTACTTGCACTCAGTGCATTCTAAACGTAAAACAACCTTCTTAGTAGTCTTAGCTTTCTTGTGGAAAACAGGCTTGGTTTGACCACCGAAACCACTTTGTTTGCGCTTATAACGACGAGCACCTTGAGGTCTAGGTGATGCTTTACCGGCCTTGTATTGAGTAACACGGTGTTGAGTGTGCTTTCTGCATTGTTTACCAGCGCAATAGGTACGACGAGTCTTAGGAATATTCACCATTTTTGTATTTTGTTTTGGGGAGATTATGACAATGGTAGTGTGTGTTTCCTAGATTCAATTCAAGATATCTAGGTGGAGTGTGTAGTTGCGTCCATTAGCTTAATTTTTCGTGACTGGTTTTAGGGCAATACTTATAAGATAGGTTACCATTTTTTTTATTATTAGCCGCACTACCTATTTATCCTGATCGTTCACTTTCTTTTGACCATTATGAGTTTGGTTAGTCAAGTTTCTACCATTTTGACTAGATCTTTGGTGATTCATAGAGTAAGCTTACGATGGAAGATTTTTCAATTAGGTAGAGCTCGGTTTGCTTCTCAATTGGTCTCATCGTTTGAATCACCCCGAATTGACTCAACAACTGTAACAGGCAATGTCTCTACACAAACAGAAGACACACATACACACACTACACCGTCTACCATAACAGGCGAATCAGACTGGCAATCTCAATACATTCATCTTTTGCATCAACAACTTAATCACAGTCATTCTCATATACAAAACCATTTCAGTCATTTCACACAAAAATCTAACGATATAACTACTAATGAATACCCTCCGAATACAAAGCCTAATGGGTTCACAACTCATGAAATCAATCGCCTTAGAGACGCCCTTATTAAATCTAATGATCTTGATTTATTAACCACTTGGGATGATTTCTGGCATGATCCGAAACGAGATTCTAAATTCCCTACATCTGTTACATACTCAAGAACTGTTCAAGACATAGTATCACTTTTCATTGCTGTATCTAAACAAAGAAGTCCAGAATCTATGTCGAAATTATTCAGACGTTCATCAGCTTATTTGAAACTACGATTTCTTTTACCATTGACTCATTCAATGATTCAGTCATGTCCAGATGATATTCCATTGTTTTTGAGACACATTTCAGATACAAATATGAAAGCTCTTTTAGAAACAAATCAAACCATAGCTTTAGACTTTTGGATCATATACAGCAGGTCTGTAGAACTTTATATTGATTACCTATTAAATCAAAATCAGCATAAAAACGCTTTTTGGTTTCTCTCGATTTTACGCATTTTTGCTTTAATACCTGGCCCTGCTATTAAAACTGCAATAAATCAATATATGCCTTATTCCTTGAAAACTGCTAATTCAGATTGGATACTTAATTTTAACGATATTATTGCATTTAGAAAGTATGCTTTATTCAAAAGAGAATGGTGCCCTTCCTATTTGTTCACTTTTTTGAATTCTTACAAACCTTATGATCCAAAGAATCTTATACAGACCAATGATTACACTGATTATGTCACTGTAGCAAAAGCAATTGCCGCATCACCTATCAAATACACTTTAAGATCAGAAATACTTAATACATATCTTTCATTACTATTCGAAGGCAACCAATTGAAGTTTAAATCTGCAAGAGATTTTAATGTTATGATGAAAAAGGGACTTTCAGACTCTGACGTTAACCAAGTTAATGAGTACGCAACTATAATGAGAGATAACAATATGCCTATAGATGCTAGTACTTGGAAGGATATGATCAAAGTTTATTGCCGAAACAATAGTCTTGATAGAGCATTAGAAGCTGTGCCGGAGATACACAGTCAACCTGAAATAATGACTACTCAATTAGCGAATTCTATCCTGGAGATATGTTTAACTATTGATCCTATTGACTTGTATGCTGGAGTAAGCCAATATGCCAAATATTTTGGGAATAAATATATGTCTGGAATAAAAGAAATATACAATATCGGAGGTCATCTTCAAAGAGATCGTACACTTCCTGAAATATCACCAGATTTTCATTCTTATTCTATTCTAATTGCAATGATTATCAAGCAGGCTGATACATTTGTAAAATTAAGAGAAGTATATGAGAATTTACATCAGTGGGTATCTATTTATGAACAAAATGATTCACTTACACCTAATTGTGATTTGATTTTAAGAACAATGTTCCAACAAGTTTCAAAATTAGGTATGCATAGAGAAACTGCTTTAGCTATCTTCAAAGATGCCATAGAAAGATTTCCTATGTCAATGTGGCCTTCTGCAAAATTATTGACTTCAAGTATTAAACCTCCTCTTGCAAGAAGAACTGCAAGAGAACTAGAAAATATTATCTTGACAATGATCGAAAAGGGATACACTATTGAACCACAAGTATACAGGACACTAATACTTATTAATAAAGGTTTAAAAAGGAAAAAGAAATGTCATTATTGGTATAAAATGTACTGTTCAGAGTACGCTGGATTAACACCTTCAAAGGGATTAGGTAAAGATATTGTTGAGTACTTAAACTAATTGTTTACATCTTTCACGAAGTGTTTTAAGATACTCTTTATCGCGAGCAGGAATGTTATGAGAATGTTGATCAAATGAAAAATCAATAATATCTATGACTTTCTTATATTCTCTTAAATAGTATGCCCTATCTGCAGCATCTTTAAACAATATTTGATCAACACGTTCTATTATTATCTTTTCAGGCATTTTTGATTTAAGTTCATCAATCCTTTCAAATAATGATGTTTTTGTTTGAATTCTTGGTTTCCATTCACTTTTTTGTTTTTCGAATTCTTCTCGACTTTGTGGTTTTCCATATCTAACTGGCTTACCATTGTCATAGGCTTCACCAAATTCGTCAATCTCTATATTTGACGGCTCGGAATCATTGGTTATATCTTCTAATGGTAATTCATTCAATAAATCCATTGAAGAATGAAATTTTAAAAGGTTTGGTGAGAAAAAAAAAATCTTTTCGCGGTTGTCACATGCCAACATCGATTTAGAGTTATTTTTAGTTGTCATTTTACTCACTTCACCTTTTGTTTACTTTTTGACCAAAACAAGGAATTGTAAACAAAAGACGTCTAATAAATAATAAAAAAGGGCGGTCTTGATGAACGTGAAATGTCACCTGACATTGAAAAAAATATTGAAAATGAGTCTGCAAAGGTTTCAAAACGGTACACACAACGCGTAGGAAGAAGACCGAAAATTGTCGCAGTAGGAAGTTATTCTTTAGGTGATTGCTTAGGTAAAGGTGGATTTGGTATTGTATATCGCGGTTTACATAGAAAGACAGGCGAAACTGTAGCTGTAAAAGAAGTGAAAATAGTAGATCTTTCGAAATCTGAACTTTCTAATATTACTGAAGAGATTCAATTACTACGTAATCTAAATCATCCAAATATTGTCAAATATAAAGGTTATTTAAAGACTCTTTCTCATTTATATATTATTCTAGAGTACTGCGAAAATGGATCTTTATATAGTATTTTAAAGAAATTTGGGAAGTTTCCTGAAAATTTGGTATCTGTATACATCAGTCAAGTCTTGCAAGGGTTAGATTATCTACATTCTCAAGGTGTTATTCATAGAGATATTAAAGGTGCAAATATACTTACTACTAAAGATGGAAGAGTTAAATTAGCAGATTTTGGTGTCGCAACTAAAGTAGCTACGAAGTCATGTAATAATGTTGTAGGAACACCAAATTGGATGGCTCCTGAAATAATAGAACTTACTGGTGCTTCTGCTGCTTCTGACATTTGGAGTGTAGGCTGTACAGTAATAGAACTTTTAGATGGAAATCCTCCTTATCATAGCATGGAACAAATGGCTACTTTGTTTGCAATTGTTAATGATGATCATCCTCCTTTTCCTGAAAGTGCTCCGCCTATAGTGCAAGATTTCCTTTTACAATGCTTTCAAAAGGATCCTTTTCTTAGAGTTAGTGCTAAAAAGCTTTTAAAGCATCCATGGATAGTAAGACATAAAGTCTCTTTATCACACAAAAAGTCTGATTTCTCTTTAGACGTGGACTCTGTGCAGAAATGGAACAGAGTTACAGAGTTTCCTGCAAGTTCTCATGAGAATATCTTTACTAATTCAAAGCCGAACGTTTACAAAATTGATGCTAAAAGCAAACCACAAAAGAAAACTTCTGATATACCCAGAAACGATATCAACGATTTACAATTCGTTCAGAAGAAATCTTTTGACAAATACAGAGAAACTTCAGCAACGTCTTGGGATGACGATTTTGATCTTTCTGATAAGAATATTGATATTTCAAAACTTGCAAAGAATTTTATTCCTCATTTGAGCGAAATGCAATTACGCTTAAAAGACTTGAAAGCTCTTGGTCAAGCACCAAATGAACACTCTAAATCTAAAAGATATTCTTCACTACGCAGAATAAGTGCAAACACTTCTGATGTATCTTCTGGCAGGTCTTCAATTGCTTCTTTAGGAATACCTGATGGAGATAGGAAGCCAATTGACATTTTGAAGTATGTAGATGAAGAAGAGGACATGTTTAAGGAATTTAATCAATTGAGTATAAACAGATCAAATATATCAAATGCTCTTATGAAGAAATTTGCTCAAACTGACGTTGTACTTGATGATAGCACAGAAGATGAAGATAATGACCCTTTTGCAAAATTTGAAGATGATGACCGCTTCTGGAACTCAGAAGAAAACAAAATGACAAATATTGAAAGAGAAAAGCAAGCTAAATGCCATAGACTTGTTCGAAGACTTGCTGGGATTTTAGAAATACGACAAGGAGCAGAAGAAGATCTTGCTGTTGTCACACAGCTATCAGAAATATTGAAAGAGAACCCAGAAGCAATAGGTGAATTTGTCTCTAGTTATGGAATTATTACATTAACTGAATGTCTTGAACTTGCCCCTGATTCAAAGCTTATATTAGAGGTATTATCTTTGCTCTCTTTTATTATTTCAAATAACTCTAACTATGCTGACAGATTTTGTGCTCTTGGCTGCCTTCCAAAAATATTCTTATTTTGCTACAGGACAAGACCACTACCGATTCAGGAAGCCGCAGCTAATCTAATTGGAAAACTTATTGACTCATCAGACACTGCTGCTAATGTAGTGCTATGTGCTGGAGGAATTAAAGTAATTGTTGGATTTCTAGAGAAGGATTTCTATGAGCATCCTGATACCGTTCTTGTTGGAATTGAATGTTTTTCAAAGTTGTTTGCTAACAGTACATCATTACAGCGTGGAGAAATATGGCACATAATTGGAAAGTATTCTGTTCTAGACGCTTTACTAACTTTACTTACTGTTATTTCTTCAGATACTTCTGAGGAGAATATACAAACACAAATAACAATTGCTAATTTGTTTTATTTTGCTTCACAAACAAATGACAGAATGAAATATGCATTATTTGATCGCAGAATACTTGCGAAGCTTTTAAGACTTTACTCGAAGTTAGAATATGATGTTGGCATAATAATACTGAAATGTGTTAAGCTGCTTTCAATGTGCCCTTCACTATTACCTCTGCTTCAGGACGCCAATGCTAGTAGTGTTCTAGTGAAGTCTGCTGAGTCTGAACTTTTAGATACAGTTAAATCTAACAAGGAGATTATTAATTTCAGTATTCACACTTTGTACAACTTTTGCAGACTGAATATTGGACGATTGGACGAATCTATATCTGTTGGATTAATTCCAGTTCTTCAGAAGATTTTAAAGAGCGAAAGGTCTCTTAAAGAGTTTGTTGTTCCTTTGATTTTAGAGGCTGTGCATTGTTCAAACCAGAATATGCACCTTCTTTACAAATACAACGTTTTCGAGACATACACTGAGCTTCTTTCAGATGCAAATTGGAGGAGAACTGCTTTAGATGCTATTCTAGAATGGAGCCAAGAAGACTTTACAAAACTAAAACCGTATGTACTTTCCGAGTCCAGTGTTTCTGCATTAATTTCAGCTTTTACTGCCGAGACTCCTAATTCACTAGAACAATTTCTAGATCCCTTCAGAAGGCTTATAGTGTTGAGCGATGAATTAAGTTTAAAGATACGTCAACCTGCATTCATATACCATTTAATGAAGAGACTTACACACAAGAAGGCTGTTGTGAGATTGAATCTGCTTAAAGTACTTAAATGTATATGTGATGCAAGCGATTCAAGTGCGTCCGTGCTGTGTTTAAGTAGCGGCTTGAAGGAAACTGTCTCTTCATTAGCTAGAAATGATTCAGCAGTTCTTGTACGTGAACTTGCAAAGGAAATACTGCATCGTAAGAACTAGATACATAATACACCAATGACTATTAAGATTAATGACATTAACAATGAATAATAAGCCAACTTTTAGTACCGTTTAAGGTACATGTACCTGAAAATAGTACAACAGTTAGAACGGTCTTTTAATTTAACTATAAAATTGATGAGCGGACATAAATATAAATTTGTCAATTCCTCAACAAATATTGCATAAAAATAAGATATAATTAAATTTCTGCGCGTTCTGGAGGTATGGGCATAATATATTTAATTTTTAAAAAATGGCGAATTTTGACGATTTTTGTTCAAAATGCCTGATTAACCCCTTGGAAAATTTCACGATTTGGGTCATTTTACGACTTTCTTGAGAAACAAAAAATTCGTCAAATTTGCTATAAATTGGATATATAGTAAAAATAAGCTCAAAATGTCATAAAAAGGTAGTCTTAAGGATTTTTTAAAACATATGGATGAGATATGGACACTGGAAAAGCCATGTAAAATAATTATGTCCGACATAATTATAAAGTTTCGCTTAAAACTTAAAAAGTGACGTAATTTACTATTTACAAAGAAAGCTTTATTTCTTTTTATAATAAGTCATTGATATCTATACAAATAGTGTAAATAATAATAAAAAATATGCACAATTGGCTACATTAATGTGCCAGTGCTGTTGAGTAGTTCAGCATTGTTAATCATGAACTCCAATATCTCTGTTTTCTTTCCCATATCCATGATCTCACGTTCTCCAGTTTCATCACGTAACAAACTGGGAGAAAACACTACAGCCAAGTTCTTAACAGTCATTAAATTCTGATCTGAATGAGTGCTGACCTTATGTAAATGCTGCAATATGTATATCAGCGAAGTTTGATGTGCAGGCGGTAACAATGCCATTGATCCAGTTAATGCATCTAATTTTTCATGCAAATCAGAGACTTGCGAAATGTTTATAAAGCTTTTATAAGCATCATAACATATAAGAGGGTTAGGAAGCTGCCTGAAGTATTGCTTTAGAACAGAAGTCACACCAGGAAGTTCAATCATTAGACTTTCAGGAGGTGTACCATCATTCTCGTAAATCTCTTCAATTGCAGAGATTTGGCTCTTTCCACCACTCTTTCTATATAAGCCTTCATAATCAAGCCCATGTTTCTCAATATATTCAGTAAGTTCAGTGACTATACGAGGTATAGCTCTGCGTTCAAAAGCCACTCTTGAAATCAAGTTCTGCTTGAAAAGCCCTGGGTTAGCATCAGAATCAATACTACGTCCAAGTAAAGAACTGTGTGAAATTGAAGGAGGCATTCTTAAACCAGCCAAGTTGCTTCTAATCCCTTCAGAGCTTGAACTTTTCTGCAAAGGAACAACAATATTAAGACCAAAGTTTTGAGAAGTCGACTGCTCTAAACCTGAATCAGTTCCATTAAAGACTCTGTTAAATCCCTTAGCTACAGCATGACCAGGAAGTTTCCAAAATTTCTTAGAAGATTGCTTTCTAGATTCAGCAGTGTCAGTGATAGTAGGACTGTCGGTGAAACTTCCAGGAGATTGATTATAAAGAGAGGCTTCCGACATAGACGGTGGATCAGCCAGCGGTGCTGGAGATGATATAGAGAAGTCACCTCTACTAGATGTGTATAGAGAATCTGAATTAGAATGCAAAAGCTGAAAATTTCTACTTGAAGAGTAATCAGCGTTGTCCATCAAATTGACAGAATGAACTATTTCATTATGTCTTTTTGTGTCATTAAGATCGTATAACAATGCATCCTTTTGTCGTTCAAGATTAGATATTGAAACTAAAAGCTCGTCTCTTGTAGACATAAGTACAGAAATCTCAGAATTTACAGAGTCTTTGAGCTTATGCAATTCATCAATCTCAACATTATTCGAAACAGGCTCCTTAGGAGAAGACAAGACTTGAAGAGATTGCACTTGTTGAAGCAATGCATCACGCTCAGTAACCAAACGGTCCATTTTTTGTTCAATATCAGTAGAATAAACAGGGACTGACAATTGGGCTTCAAGTATTTCAATTTTAGCAAGTGCAGCTTTAAGTTCAGATTGAAGTAGAAGATAATTCTCATCAGTATTTGAGCGCTTAGTGGTACGCGACAGAGAATCAGTTCTTCTTAAAATTCTTTGAGACATAGGCGAGTTAATCGGGGAACCAAGATTTTGCACAGAAGAATCAAAGAGAGGACTGCCCATTGGAAGAGGGGATTTATGATTTGAACCAATACCGTTACCTGAGTTTGCAACACTACTTGAAGCAATCAAAGTAGATCTATCAGAAGAGTAATGTCCCTTATAAGGAGAATCAAATAATCGTTTGCCATTTATGACGCTGTGTTCACTTCTAGAACGCTCATGTGTTAAGGAAGGAGATTGTGCAACAAGGAGCCTTGCAAAATCTTCATCTAGATTGAATGATATATCGTTTGGAACACTTGGAAGACCATATGAATGGGCAGAAGAAACATTCTGTAATTTGTTCGGTTTCTGCGGAGTCATTAAGATCTGCGATTTAGGCTCAGGCTCGGAGCTAGTTGAAGGTATTGGTTCGGCAGGCAGAGCAGATTTTTCTAGAGCAGTAAAAGTAGGAGAAGCTTCAGTGTCTATACTACTTCCAGCAGTTGTGAGCACAGGGAGATTGCTATCAACTTGTGAAGGAGTATCTTCAGAATTAAGAGGAGGAGATATAGCAGGAGATTTCTTCTCAAGATTTGTAACGGCATATTCTTGATCAGCTTGATCAGTATGTTGGGTGTAAGGAGAAAAATCAGAGTAAGAACGCTCTTTCATAGGTAAGCTTGCATCGAAGGCATTGCTAGTTCTGCGATCGATAGTTTGCGAACGTATAGGTTTTGGAGAAGAATAATCGACAGCAGTATCCGAAAGAACAGCAGTAGGAGGAATAGAATCATTTAAAGAAGGTGAATTAGTTGAAGGAAAACTATCAGAAATCATCGGAGAAGCCGGTATGATATTTGAGATTGGTAGATCTGGAAGAGATTTGTTTTCAGTAGGTTTTAGTAAAGATCCAAATGCGTTCATGCTTCCCTTTCTTGATTGAGAAGGAGTAGTAGTTTTTTCTTGAAAAATTTCAGCTGAATCAGTAACAGGTTTGCTATTTAAAGCTTGCTGCTGAGCTTTCTTTTTACGTCTTCGTATCAATGCTTCATGGCAATTCATACAAAAGATTCCTTGAGAAGTACGAGCATACCTTAAATTTTCTATACTTTTCTTGCAATTGCGACAAATAAAACAAGAAGCACAATAAGCCTTATCACCAGTCAAGATAGCTAATTCTTCAATACGCTTATCGCATGCAGTACACCGATATGAACAATTTGAACAGATTAAATCACCGTTACCTAAAACCAAAAGATGAGTATCACAATCCAGTTGTGAATTACAAGTTGAACATTGGAAACATTCAATATGCCATCTATAACCACCCAATTCATAAGCTCTTCCTTCCTTTAAAGAGTTAGAGCATTTTTTACATAGCGAAGAGTCATCCAAAGCTTGTGAAGTAGATTCATTGCTTTTCAAAACAGGTTGTTCGATAGATATTTGCGCCATGCTCCTTTGTGCTGATTGTGTGTGTATTTAATGTACATAAAAAGTCTAAAAAAAGAGTGATTGAATGTGTAAGCGAGAGCCAGATGAGGGGATACTGTTTGATTCACCGGAAGGTGGTGGTTTTCGGCTCTATTGCTTGATAACAAATCTAAATGGTTTATTTAAAACCAAAGAGATAGTAAGTTAGGAGAGTCGAAAAAAAAGCAAAAAGGACCTTTTTTTCTGACCTCCGTTGTTCAGAGACTTGGTAAGAGAGAAAAAATGATGAGGTCAAAACTGCAGAAAAGCGATCACTTATAAAGTGATTATGTAATCTCTTTAAAAACGACTAGAAATAACGAAAGAAATAAAAAATAAATGCCTTAATTTTGATGATAAAACAAAACCACGACAGACAAAAAAAAGTTTAATAACAAAGTAAACAAAACAAAATGAATCAAGGGGGTTCCTTTTTTAATTTTGGTTTGTGTTTGTTGAGTTTTGAAGATCCGGGGGTTGGAAGAACAAAGAAAAGGCACTAAGAAGCGCGCGGCTACACATTGTATACAAGTTTACGTACTCAAAATGATGATTTTATTCAGGTTTTATTGTTGCTAAATACATTTAATAACGAGTATGCGTTGTTCATAAATGGAAGAATGGTTTGTAAGGTAAATTCCAAACCCTTTGTGAGTGTAATCGGTCCCTTGATAACTCTAATTGTCTCTTTAAAACAAGCTAGCGGCATTCATCTTTCTATCAAAAGAATGATACTAAATTGGTATATCGACACTTCCTTGTGCTAAGCTTTGTTCTTTGAACATCCTGCCTTTGATCAAAGCTGCATATAATATAGCTTGTTTGAAAGATATGGATATAGATATTGTAAATCAGTCTGCGGTTTCGTATTGGGTATAGGAAATTTATACAGTCCAAACCTTTAATAGGATTCAGGCATACCACCTCGACCTCTGAATGCACCACCTCTTCCTCTTCGTAAATTTCCGGGTCCATTCTGTCTGTTGTTGTATCCCATGTAATCATCATCTCTATGTCTTGTTCTATCCATTTCTGAATATCCACTATAATCACCACGACGGTTAGAATATCCTGATCCACGTGAATGCCCACTCCCACTACTACTAGATCTTCTATAGCTGTTATCATAGCCTCCATCATATCTATTAGGGACTGACCATTGTGGTGCTTCTCCAATTCCTCTATTTCCACGTCCATACATTGGCGGTGGATCATTATATTCATACCCACTTGGCCTTCGGCCGTAACCTCTTCTATCAAAAGAAGACTCTAATTCAATTCTTGCTCGAGACCTTGGTGGTGACATACCAGACGATAAACTACCGTTATCACGCATATACCTGTCTTCAGCATCTGGTGATCTTGTACGCTTTCCAGAAAACGATCTCTTATTGTCCGGTGCAAAATTAGGTAAATCACTACCATATAATCTTCTATTACCAACAGACCCATTATACGATCGTGAAGAGTCTGATGAACTTGGCGGTCTAGAATCAACTGTTCCTGGATCTCTGTCTCTACCGCCATCTGATGATGATATAATAGAAACGGTATCCGATTCATCTGCCATACGTGCTATTTTCAATTCATTAGACGTAATGTAATCAGATACTGTTTTTACAGCATTATCAAGATTATCAGAATTATCAGAATGATATGCAATGAACACTTCACCCCAAGGCACTAAATCACCTGGAAGTTGCGTGCTATGAGTGGATACTCTAATATTCATTCCAATCCAAAGAGGTGCCAGCACTGTTTGTCTAAAAACAGCATTGTTCACATCTAAAACACTGCGGCATCTTTCATCAGGCTGTATTTCAATCACATAAAGTTTAGGCAAAACTTCTTGTAGTTCAGATAATGTCTTATCGGAAACACGAGGGTAGTAAGAGTAAAGGTTAATAGTATCCGATGCAAAGCTTTCAGGAAACTCAATATATGTAGTTGGATGAGAATTAATAAATTGAGGAAGTTTATCACATTTATCACTCAATTCAAGTGCCCATCTTACAGGTGCAAGTTTTGCAGAAACCTGGTAAGAATCTCGCTTAGCATACCGGGCAATATCTACAATCTCTTGCTCTGCTGCTTCAAGCACATCACTGGTCTTCCTAGGACAACGCAATAACACATTATCAGTATTCATTATTGTAATACCGTTAGGCAAATATGCAGTGCAATCATTAAAACGAGCAAAAATATTATACTTCCTCATAATTCTTTGAATGACACTTCCTCTATTTCCAATAATTGCTTTATGATATGCTTCAGGTATATAAAGAGTCTTTTCACTTGCAGATTCATCTTCAAGAAGACGTAATCCATTAAGTGAAGCAGCATAATCAGAAGAAACCACATCAATATAAAAATTCTGTTCAGTAAAAGGAGAAAACTTAATCCAGACAGAAGTAGTATTCATAATACGATTAATTTTTCCATTTTTCTTGCCAGCCATGAAACTATACAATTCATTATTGCATTCAATTCTAAATCTAATTTGATAAGAAAGAGTGGGCCAATATTGAAGCTTATGTATTTCGTTCAAACCATCAAAGATAGCCGAAGGAGTACCTAAAATATCAAAAGAACCAACACCATAAGTAATATCAGAATGTGTCTTTTTAGAAATATTTGATAAGTCAAACAAAACAGAATCCAACACTACTATATCCTTTGGAGCAAGATGGTAGCCATTTTGATCTTCATCAACTTCAAAAACCCAATAAGTAGAATTCTGAATACGACAAGCAAGGTCGGCAATTTTGCGAATAGCAAGTTCAACCATATACATTGAAGGACCTTGTACACGAATAAGTGAGCGAGAAGCACCAAAGAAAGGGAATTGTATAAAAGTTCCAGTTTTTTTAGATATTTCTCTTATATCTTCTAAATACCATAACAAAATAGCATCACATTTAGAATAGCTTGTAACGAGTTCCTTCATGTATGGATTTATTTGTTTAATCATAGAGAGAATTGAATGCTTTGCAAGTTGAACGTTAACTTCCGTACCTGAAAGATAAAACTCATTAGAATCAAATCGAGATTCACGTTCATCTAAACTATTGAATAAGCCAGGAAAAGTATCAGGGCAATAAATACGAGTATTTGTTGAACTAGCTAAAGCCTCTAAAGAAGCATTGTATCTACCTGCAATCAAAGGTATCAATGAAAGAGGTACAGGTACTCTATGAACAAATTGACCATCTAAAGAAGCCAAAAAGATTTTAAGACGTTGCACAGCAACATCTACACAATCGAAATCACCATATACATATATAAAGCAATCATCAGTTAAGACATCATTACGTTCCGGAGGGAATTCAGGTACCATAGCTGTAGTAATGAATACAGTAACTGAAGCATATTCAGCAATTGAGTTAATCATTTCGGCAACAGAAGCTTGAACCTTTCTAGTTGACTTAGTTGTAATAGAAGCAATATCTACAGGAATAGCCTTTATAGATAATCTGACGTGTTCTCTTAAAAGCCTTGGTCTTAAAGCGGATACCTGTTTAACTTCACCAGCTACAGCTACAACAATATGAGAATCAGATACATCGCAAGTAACGCGACAAGTTCCTGATTCATTAAGCTTTTGAACTTTTCTTTTTAACCATAAAACATTATCTAACGATCGTAATTCATTCTGTAATGGATTGTTCCAATTAGCATATGCGTTTCTTGAACAGAATATTTGAGTCTTTTTATCAGGTTCAGTACAAACCTGATAAGGTAAACAGAATGAATATGCCAATAAATCGGACATCCTTTCGGTTCCTTTTATAGCATTCTCGGCCATTATAAGTAAGAAACTGACGTGTTTTTCTAATAAATAACAATACTTAAATAGACCAAATATACAAGAAAATGTTCATGCAAAATAGCAACTTGTGATAATTTTCACTAAGAATTCTTAATAAAAAAGAAATAAAAGATAAAAGAGCGATAAAAGAAGAAAAATGAAGAGGGGGGAGTGAAAAAAACAATTGTTAGGAGCATATGAAATGCAATGTAATCGGGTGGAGGGTTGCATCAAATCGCGGATTTCAAAGGAAAATTAACAAACAAATAGAGTCAATAATAAAGATATAATTTTGGTAAAAAGAGAAGTAATTTGTCATGATTTGTTTCTATTATTGAGTAGGGTATCCTGGAAAAGGTATATCGGAAGAATCAGTGTATTGTGGATACATTGTTTGATTTCTCCACTGATCGGTTGATTGCTGAGTAGGAACTTGAGTATATGAAAAGGAGACATTATTTGAACTCTCTTCAAAGCTAGGTCTTTGTCTATAAGGTTGAAAATAAGGAACAGGAACGTAAGGCTCAATATCTTGTTGATCAGTATAAGTAGGTTGTGCATTTGTAGAAGGTTCGAGGTGATTAGAATCGAAGTAAGAAGTATTTGACTCAAAATGAGGTGGATTTGATTCTATGTGAGGAGTATTTGATCCAAAATGAGAATTATTTGAAGGTTCAATATCTTGCTGATCAGTATCAGTGTATATAGGCTGCGTATAAGTAGATTGATTACTGCTTGGACCTTCATCATACATATTCATAGCATAATCTTCATCAATATTATTTCTTGTAAGATGTCTTCTTTGTGAACGTCCATACCTTGAAGTTTTAACAATCTTGCCTTTACGAGTATCATTTTTTGAAGAATAGCCCGTATCATTAACCACGTCATTATCATTCGAGCTACTTGTATTAGCTGTATCATCAACAACACCTGTAGCTAGTAAGTTAAATGCTTTGATTGTATTCTTTGTATCAGAAAATCTTGTATTTACTAATTTAAATACTTTACCCCTCCTCGTATAACCATTACCTGAATCCACTGCTTCTAATTCACTTGAATTCCCTGTATCATACGAAATTTGATTATTTGGTGTATCCTTTGTTATACTACCTGCTGATTTACTCAAACACGCTTTCAGTATAAGCGTCTTATATTCATCTACAGTTTTTACACCATCTTCAGATGCAATTGCTTCTCTTGAAGTCTTTGATAATATACGATCTCTTAGAGCTAAAAGCCTTTCGATTTCATGATGATAGGCATCTGGATGTTTTAAGACATTCATTACTAACAGATTTTCATGTAAACAAATAGAAAGGCTGATAAGTAAAGATTTATTGACAATTTTCTCTATAAATTGTATGTTTATTTAGTTATTGGTAGAAGAGAAAAGGTGTAGAGTGAGATCGAGTTGACTGGTTGCTAGTTACACGACGCCACTTAAAAACACCAATCTTGAACACATGGACCATGACATCACCGCGTAGAGTCACATAAAAGAACATAAAAATTATGACAAAAGATAATAGAGAAGTGTTCTTTTTCGATATTGATAATACCCTTTATTCGAAGGAAACCCAAATAAGTAAACTTATGGGTAAAAATATTAACCTATATTTCCGGAATCATATCGGAGTCGACGAGAAAACAGCGACTGAATTGCATAAAAAGTACTATAAAGGGTACGGATTATCAATTGAAGGATTAGTAAAACATCATCAAATTGATCCTTTAGAGTATAATAGACTTGTCGATGATGCATTACCGCTTGAAGATATTCTTAAACCTGATATAAAGCTTCGAAATATGCTTTTAAGAATAGATAGAACCAAATATAAGCCATGGTTATTAACGAATGCGTATGTCAATCATGCTAAAAGAGTTGTAAAATTGTTAGGAATTGAAGATCAATTTGAAGGTTTAACATATTGCGATTATGGTTCTCGTGAATTCATATGTAAACCTGACCATAGAATGTTTAAGAAAGCAATGCAAGAGGCTGGTATTTCTGATCCTTCAAAATGTCATTTCATCGATGATTGTGATGACAATGTTATATCTGCAATAAAATTGGGGTTCAAAACTTCTATATTGAAGCTTGAACCTGATGACCCAGAACCAAGCAGTTCAATTGGAACTGCTGTTTTGAGAAACATGGAAGATTTGCCAAAGGTAATGCCGGAGTTATTCATAAGTAATTAATTCCATGGATTAGGTACTTCGATAGGTTCATGAGACTGAGGTTTCGCATCAGTCTCACCATTACTAGTAGTCTCATTATCATTGATCTCAGTCTCATTACTTGTACTCTCAGTATTCACATCCACAGTATCAGTCTCATTACTTATAGCCTTAGTTTCTATATCCACATCCACATCCACAGTATCAGTATCATTATTTACACTCTCAGCAGTGTTATTTGTCTCACTATCCTTAGACTTTTTCCATATACTCCATTTACCAGAACTTGGAGCCTTAGGAGCTGTTTGATCAGGCTTTTTATCCCAAAAACTTCCAAAAGCAGCAGTTATACGCTTACCACCACTAGAAAACGATTGTGCAATTGCTTGTCTTGCTTGACTCGTTCGTTCATCCAATTTACGGCCAAATTCAACAATTTTAGGATCTGCAAACCCTGGATGCTTTGGAAACACTAGATCAAAAAGCTCAGGATCTGTAGATTTAGAATATATACGGTAATTGTCCGTAGTTCTCCACCTTTCAGTATAAGCAGCACCAAAATCATTCAAACATTTAGGACTTGCATCCAATAGTAAGAAATCTGGTCCAGGAGGGTCAACTTCTCTATTAACAAACAAATCATATTTATCACAAGCAATTAAAGACATAGTATAATCTTCAAATTGAACACGAATAAATTCATCACTTCCTTCATATTGAAAACTCGATAAACTCGTTGACAATTCAACTGCTTTAACAATATATTCTATCCATCGTTTATCAGCAGCACTTAGATTCAATAAAGGCTTTAACGTAGGATCAATGATCTCTAATGAATTCTCATCTAGATTTATAACAGCATCAGCATACTTATCCTTTTGAGTTAAAAGAAGAAGATTCGATGATCCAACAATATATGAATTAACATCTACTCCTGACAATTCATCCAATTGTTGAAGAGGTGCATACGGTGAAAATAAAGAGTTCTTTTCGAAAAGAAGTAATGGAAGACCCATATATGTAAGTAATGAAGTTCTATCACTGCTTTTAAGACTTGTAGGTGGTTTAAGAAAAGATTCAGGTCTCGAGAATTGAGTAGATCCACAATTATCTAAATGGTCTAATAATCCAGCAACTAAACTGACTAAAGAAAATTGCGCAGAACATAAAAGTTCAGTATGTGTCGAGAAAAAGATTACTCTCTTTTGTAATAGTAGCAATTTAAACAGCACCAATGTTTTCTGACCAAACCTTTGTACAATTTCACGTAATGGCATACCAACATACATGTCCAATTCAGATACACCACCTAGAAATATATGTTTAAGATTATCATAAAGGGTATTTATAATTTCATAGTTATCCAATGTTCCTTGTAAGAAATAAGCATGAGTAACAATTGCAAGTTTTTCTCTAATTACACCGAATATTGGCTTTTTAGCAATTACAACAATTGCTTTCTGCACGACTGATCTAGTAACATCTTTCTCTTTCTTTTCTAAAAGGTCTGATCGAATCTGTCTATTACAGCTAATTCCAAAAAATGTCTGTGATGTATTTCCTTCCTCTGCTTCAAGTAAAGGTATTTGATAAGGTAAAGTAAAATAAGAATAATCTTCTTCGCGTGCATGTGCACCATCTGGAAGACTTTGAAAAGATATATTTGGCCATTGAGTGGTATCGTATTTTTCCTTATCAATCTTCCAATATTCAACTTCTGGACCTCTAATATGGTGAAAACCAACAACACAAACAGCAACAATTATATCGGTATCCATAATTTCAATAGAAAACGAAAAAATGCAAAGGTGTGTCGTTTGTAGGGTTCATTTAGTTGGTGAATAGTGTAAAGAGGGTAGCAAAGCGCATCACCGAATTAGGCAACTACCGATGTAAATAAAGATTAATGTAATTAATTTCCCTTGTAAATACCAAACTTTTCAAATTGGGTATCAAGATCAGAACTATCATCTGTAGATTCTAATTCCATTACTCTTGAAGGTGTAGTTCTTACAGATGTTCTAGGAAGCGTGAATGCCATAGTTACAGGAGGTGACATTCCAGGAGGATAAAGACTACTATCTTCGCTTGAATCTTCTGACATTGGCATAGAATATCTTGCACTTGTTTGTATAGGCGTCCTTGGAGAACTTGAACCAATTTCAGGTGATCTGAATTCACTAGGATTAAAGGCTGTAATTGTAGGTGGATCCATATAAGAAGAACTAAAATCACTGTCTGAAGAAAAATCAGGATTCCTAGTATTAGGTGTTCTCATTTGAAATGTCATAGTAGTATTAAGCATTTGCCTAACTGGCTTTATAGGACTAATCCGTATACTTGTAGAAGGTACAACAGGTGATATAGTAGTAGAGTTTGAAGCATCTATACTTGGAGTCATAATCGATTTAGATACCATGTATGGTGGAGCTTCAGGTGTTAATGTAGTAGTAGAACTGATAGTAGGAGTTTGACTTAAAATCGATAATCTAGATTGTTTGGGTGGTGGTGCAGGTGTAGACTGATTCAAAATATCAACTGTTTGTAAGAAATTAGATGTATCATCTTCATCACCTTGATCTTGTACTATAGGAAGAGTTTCCATTTTACTAGAATCACCACTTGCATTATTTTCATCATCTACGACTAATTCTGTCTCACATGCTGTTAATGTAACATTTGCACTGGTTTCAAACATTTGCTTCCAGAACTTAGTCTTTTGGTATACTTCTTCACATTCTTCACCATACTTCTTTACAACGGGTAAGATTTTTGAACTTATAATTCTATGAGCTCTTGCAAAATTGCGATCAATATCTTGTAAACATAAGGTAATAGATTGTTCTATTCTTTCTAATTCTTCTGCTGTTGACATGTTTGTTAAGTGCTGATGATGGATTGACGCGTTTATTCACGTAACTGTTAGTTACCCTACAACTTAAATAATGTACGTAACATCTACATAATATTTACAATGTAACAATCAATATCTATGGTGTAACACCTTTTAAGTAAATAGAACTTTAAAGCTTAGGTTTTCCAGCAAGCTCAGCAGTAAAGATCTCATAGAGATCATCAGCAGCTTCGTGAATGTAGTAAGCAAGATTGTCACTACCTAACTTCTTCGAAGCAATATTGAAGTTCAAGAAATCATTATTAATCATGTAAGCAATACCATATCCAGCATCAATTACTTGAGACCATCCATACCCATTAAATCTCTCACATGACAACTGTGAAGTGGATAAGTACCAAGAACAGCTGTAGCTATAAGAAGGATCCTTGAAAAGTTCAGGAACTGATTCACCTTCCTTAAGACAAAGTTTTAATCCAAACCAATGTCTATCGACACCACGTCCATCAGAAGCATCTGAAATATAGTTAATATGAGAGGCAAAAGCCTTGCGAGCAGCTGCAACCTTAGCAGCATTATCAGCATTGGGATCTTGCATTGTCTTAACAAATGAAACAGAATCAAGTGAAACTGATCTACAAGTTTCAGTACGTCCTAATTGGAAACGACGAGTAGCTGCTGATTCGTATGTTGGTCGACAAACTCCATACATCTTGTAGTAACCAAGTTGAATACACATTTGAGCAAATGCATCAGGAGAACATTTGAATTTCTTAATAGTATTCTTACCAAAACGATCATATCTCAAAACACGAAGTTCATGTCCTTCAATAGTATCACGGAACTCATTGCGAGCCTTTTGAATAGCAGTATTAACATCTGATGATAGAGTGAAAGTAACTTCTTCAGGAGTAGACAAGTTTCTTGCAGATTCAGATGAGCCAAGATCTTCAGCTGTTAATTTGCGGTTCAAAGTAAGATCAGAAACAAATTCGTTAAGACGACATGTTGGTGTACCGTCCATCATAGAATGTTCACCCATGAATCCAGCAACCTTGTTATCGGTAACAATGAATTGAAGAGGCTTATCGTAGAAACGATTAGCGCCATCACCATGCCACATAGTATGAGCACGTTGTTCTAAAGTGATAGGATCAATATCATCAAGACAAAGTACGAAAGAAGCAGCTTCAATTTCTTCAAGTGCTTTAGCGTTGTTAGAAGAAGCAGAAAGAAGAGCAGTACGAGCATTGGCCCAGTCATCACGGTTCATGGAAGTAAGAGCACCAATTGCGGGACCTACAGAAGTAGCAGTATTGCGAATAGTAGTGAATTGAGCAGCAAGTTCAGCAGCATTAAGACGTTTACCATCAACGACATAAGGAACCTTAAAAAATCTATTCTTGCGAATTACAATAATGTAATCATTAGAATAATCATAGTTCTTAGGAAAATCAGATTTAAGATCAGGAATACGAGAACAGTTAAACATATACTTGTAAGAGTCCATACAAAGTGGAAGTTTCTTCATATATTCAGGTTCTAATTCGCCAGAAACTACTTGATCTCTAAATTTTAATGCAGCTACAGTGATTTGTCCAGCACGAGCGTCAGCAGTAGATACAGTACGATCATCATTGTAGGCATAGAAATAAGATACATATGGAACTACAGGATCCTTATAAGAAAGATATGCTAAATCATTCCACCAATCTGAAAGCCAATTCTTTACAGAAGGGTCAGCAGCTTTCTCAAGAAGACGTTTTTGAAGAACATGAGCAGGACCATCAGGTTTAATGAAATCCTTAACAATCTGTTCAGTCTTTGCATACTGTTCAGGGCTGACTACAGCTTTAACACTTTTTAAATAGCGAACAGCAGTTTCTTCCACTGTAGGTACAGGAAGTTTAGGAAGAGAATCCTGAAAACGTAACATAGCACCCTTTGATTTATCTTCGGAATAACCAGCAGGAAGATTGGCTGCAGTAGAGTTCATTCTAAGTAATGGAACTGACATGTTTGACAGTACGCGTCTTGAAGTAGGACGCAAGTTGAGCATTAAAAAGAGATCGATTTGGTATATCTAATTTGTTTTTCAAGGATCGTAACGAAGTGAAAAGCACTGAGACGGAATCCAAGGAGAAGTAAGAAGTTCAAGAATCAAAACGATGTCGAGGAAAAGATAGCGAAATTATTAAGAAACTCGATGTTAAATCTGTAGGAGAATCGAATTGACTTATTTCGATATCGATCGATAGACAAAGCAAAAAGGGCAAAAAAGGTCAAAAAATAGAAAGAATCTCGAAGGTCTAAGGTAGAAGAAAGAAGTCTATTTTGATAAGTACCCCAGGGTTTTTATATAATACAGTTGTGGTAATTAGGTCGATCTGGCAATACCGTGGGGTAAGGGAAACCTCGGCAAAGCGGAGTAGAAGAGTTTGATTGGACAAAATTCGTCGGTGAGATTCGGGGTTGAGAGAAATAAATAAGAAGAATCTGGGGAAATGCAAGAGCGTCAGTAAAATAGCAAACTATAGAGCAAAAAGGTAGAGCAAGTAACCCGTAGTTAAATAAGAAGTTCCGGCAATGTTCGGTGAAGGTACCAAAAGAGTAAAAGCCTAGTAGAAAGGGGAGAATTCTCGGAATAACTGAAGTGAAGCGGGCCAGATGATATTGAAGGAGACGTAGAATGACGTATTGACGTAAATAGAAATAGAATTGAATGAACTTTCAGGGATACTGATCACTTGTCCAATGAATGCTATGGATTATATGATCGGGTGCGCTGATCGAAGAGATTATTGGGCGAGCGATTACCCTACTCCTATAAAAATCGAGGAGTATAAAAGAAGAAAAAGCTGCCAAATTGAAAGTAGAAAGTGATCAGACACTGACAATTGATTTTTTGTTAAGACTTTTTAGAGAAAAATATCACTAAACTATAAAAATGGGTGTAACAGTTCAAAGTTTGAGTCCTGGAGATGGAAAGTCTTATGCTAGTCCCGGTGATAAAGTTTCCATTCATTATGTTGGAACATTAGAGAATGGTAAGAAATTCGATAGTTCTAGAGATCGAGGCCGTCCATTTGAGACCACAATTGGAACCGGTCAAGTCATTCGCGGTTGGGATGAAGGTGTACCTCAATTGTCACTTGGTGAGAAAGCACTTCTTACCATTACTGGTGATTATGCATATGGTGAGCGAGGATATCCTGGATTAATCCCACCTAATGCTACTTTGCTTTTCGAAGTTGAGCTTCTTGGTATCAATGGCAAGACTGCTTGATGATGTATAACATGCTTCACACGTATTCATAAGTTCTATATATAACTATAAACATATTACACGTATTCATAATAACACTATAATTGTTTCTTCCTTCCCCTTCTTGATTTTTTAGACGGCGTATCTTCAGCTACTGAACCTCTTTTAACCCTCTTAGCAGGAGTTGTTGCAGGTGTCGTTGAACCTCTCTTACGTCTTTGGGTATGTGGAGTAGATGATTGAGGAGAAGCTGTTCGTGATTTTCGTGATGTATCTTCAGATTTGATATCAGTAGCCCTTTCTTCTATTAGGAAGACGTAGTCATAGTCATCATATAGAGGTAACTGAAAAGAATGAAAAGTAGTTTCAGGGTCATTTTGTTCATTTTGTTCATTTTGCTCAATTTTTTCACTTTGTTCATCAGAATCTTCAAATATTCCATCCTCGACTTCATTTAAGGCTTCCATATCATAAAATTCATTTAACTTGCTCCATATTTCACCACTTTCAAATTCTGGTAGGAGTTGCTTTATGCTGATCATATTAAAAAACCTGTGCTTACCAGCTGGTTTATATTTACATATTGCCTGAAACAGAATAGTTTCATCCATTAATGACCATTTACGGGGTTCTGATTGATTTGACATGATGGTGTAAAGGTTGAGGTGGACGGGTGAAGTAAACAGGCTAGTAACAACATTTGGAATGTTACTTGAATCACGTGAAATGGACGAAGACGCAAAAAGTGTAAGAGATATTGATGAGAGTGTAGAATCTGATAATGAATCTTTTCATGCACCTCTTCAGGTATCTGAAGAGGTTAATGATGGGGTACCTGAAGATGTGCGCGATGGGGTGTTAGAGACGAACAGTATAAACAGTATACCAGAAGACACAAACAGTATAAACGATATACAAGATACAAACAGTATAAACGATATACAAGACACAAACAGTATAAGCGATATACAAAATAGTATAAACGAGATACAAGACAGGTGTAGTATAGACACCAATGAAACAACACCCACAATCCACACGCAAAGCTCATTGGATTCACAACAATCAGTACTTCACCATCAACAACCTCAGTTACAACTCATAGATAGATCAAACTTAAATAACCTATCGATACAATTTGAAAAAGCCCTGACTTCTATCAAACTCAAACTTAACCAAGTAACAAAAGCCTCTACGAATGAAGCTTCTATCATTGACGGTCATGCCTCTTACATCTGCAGTCAAGCTTCTGCAAGTATTGAAAAGTCAAAACATATCATACGAGATTGCGATGAACTGGAATTAGAATTCGATAAGATTAAGATGCTCTACGAGATTGTTGAACAGTTCAAAATACGTCTAAATGAACTAGAAAATAAACTTATATAATATGTTCATAGTTTACTTGCAACAACAGGATTCTTCATATCCTTAAATCCATTAATCAATGCTTGCATTGGTGGATTATCAATAGAAACAATAGCTGCCTTATACAAGCTTGACTTGGTTATACCATATGCAGGATTACAGAAAGGTGCAAGTTTACCAACAAGTTTTTCAACTTCTTCAATACCCCCAAGACCATCAACAATTCCAGCTTTAAGTGCTTCAGGACCAGTAAACCTTTTTGCTTCAAGCATAATAGATCTAAGTAATTGAACATCTGCAATTTTTGATTTTAAAACTTCTGAAAGTGGTCCCATCAATGGTGCTCCAAAGGCTATTTCATTCATACACATAAAACCCCTTTCACCATTCATAATACGATAATCATGACATTGTCCTAACAAAAATCCACCTGCATATGTATGTCCATTTTGTAATGCAATTGTAGGTGCTGGGTATGTAAGAAGTTCCCTAAACACAGGGAATAACAATTTACCATAAAACTTCTCAGGATCTTCTGCAACAACATCCAAATTAAGACCATTTGAATAAAATTTAGAAATTTCAGATGTTGTAACTAAAGGAGGTAATGATTTACTGTTCTTATGTTCATTTCGAAAATATTTAATAGCATCTTGAACCTCAGAAAGAACAATAGGAAGCAATCGATTGTCAGGTGGATTGTTAATCGAAATTATATCATACCCCTCTCTTACTTCTGCTTTAACAACTGAAAATAATCGACTTGAAAGAACTCTTGCTGTCATATTGCGCACAAAATATAAAGATCTAGGCAGATCAGATCCTTTATATATTCAGTTGTCGGATATGCCCCGCATTTTTATGTGCGGCTGTAAAATACAGCCTCGGAGCACTATCGCATTTTGCACGAACCCGTGATATTATCTAAGCTACGCGATTATAAATTTCATATAGTATAAGCTATTGTAATCTTCAAGTAAACCCCTGTTTTATATAAATCTGTTCGTCATAACTTACTGGGTGTGACTGATTTGCATATATCAAAAACACAGAACGAATTGCATAATTGCCATACGCTGCATGCTTGTAATTGAAAACCTTGTTACTTCCTTCTTGAATTAAAGCTTCACCTGCTGCAGTATTCACAGATACTTTTTCATCACATGAAAATGCACAACCTCCTATAGCTGTAAATGCCATAGACACAAAATGATAGCTTGCACCAGTAAAACTATACGCTGTCATTCTCACTGGATGGTCCATTGTAATATAAGCCAAGATTTCATATAGAAAGTATCCAGCAGTTGTTTTAGACATATTTCGGTTAATAAATAATGCATCAGTTTCGCACCCTAAAGAGATATATGGTGCATCAGATGGTGGAAGGTCAGCATAACTTCTATCAAGTATGTATGAAGGGGTAATTGCATTGTACTGCTCTTCTGTAAGATCATACATTTCAGAGCTATATAATGCAGAGTCGTGATATGAACATTGTACTGGTGATGAACTTGGAAGACTAATCGTCGGGGTAGAACCTACTGCATTTGATATAGATGTGCCATATTCAACTTCACTAACTATAGAACCACACAAGGTAGCTTTGTTAGCTGTAGTAGGTACTACTGTAGGTATTTCAATACTAATGCCTAAATCCGTATTAACTGAAGTTTGAGTAACTATCTCATCATAGCTGTTCCAGAGATATACATAGTCGTTTGTGGCTGTCAGAACTGGCGCAGGTGTATAAGTTATGGTTGTAGGTACGCAACTATAGCAATATACATCTGAAACCAAACCTATAGCTGGACTACAGCCAGAATAATATGTAGTATATGTTGGACTAACAGCAGATGTGAACGAGTTCTCATAGAGTGTTGTAACAGACACGGGTGGGTTGGTAATAATAGAGCAGACACTCATAGTGGCGATACGGCAGACGAATTTTCATTGCCAGTTTATATACTTCTCCACATGCATTTTTAGCACATACGGCACTGTTAAATAGTATATTTTTATACCCATTGTTCATTGTGATTGTGACTACTTATAGTAGGTACCATTTAAGGTACAACAGAAATAGACCTCTTAATGATCGACATAGCCGTTAGATAAGATCTACATAACGTTGAACTCCATCAACACTCGACTTTGACTAGATGATGTTCATCAACACTCAGTTTTGACTAGATAATGTTCATCAACACGCGATTTTGACTAGATAACATTCATCAACACTCGACTTTGACTAGACAACGTTGAACTCTATCAACAATATTAAGGTGCTTAATTAAATCAAAGCTCTTGGCTTTTTACAAGGTGCACACTTTCAACTTTCTATATGCTTTTGTAGATTGAGTTTAACGAAGTTGAAATTATACTTTCTGTTGGGGAACTTTAACATTTAATTTATCTTGTCCTTTACACTTTAGTATAAAAAGATTACATAAAACAAGAGTAATTACTTACTTCGATTTTGACCTGATCGGCATTAATTAAGACTTTTGCCGATCAATGACTTACGTTTCCTTAATGAATGCTTATTAATTGAAATTAGTACCTTAATTTTGCTAACTTTGTTTCGACATAAGATGACAGTATCAACTACTTTCGGGTTTATGGATAGCTATTCCAATCGATCGCAAGGATACTCTAAAGAAATCTCTTGTCTTTATGAAATTCAGCACCTTGACTTTCATTATTGTCTGTAATGTTATTTGAGCTTAACTAATTCTATATTGTCAAAGCAGTCAAACTTAAACAATTCGACGTTTCCTAAGCTTCGTAGACGTAACTGAACTACTGTGGAAAATGGTTCCTTAAAATCGTTAAACTTCGCTTAAAGATACAACATGTTTAATTTTAATTTTTTGCTTGCCAAGACCCAGACGTTGTGAGCCTACTCAACGTTAGTAAACCTCATTATTTTACAAAATTTTATGCCTACTATTCACTGAAAGAATACCATTTACCTTCATTTTAACCCTTCAGTGGTGTTTCTTGCACTCCTTTTCATCCTAATTGCCTGATTTATATTGTTGTTGAAATAAAAAAGCCATAAAAATGTGGACCAATGTCAAAACCTTTAACGACTCAAATATGCAAAAATCATTTTGACTAGTTTCCGTCATGACTGCTTTCCTATTTGGGAAAATTTAGTTCAATTATTAAATGAAACTATATAAAGCCGCTCAACCTTATATATCTTTCGAAACTTTACTTTCATCTGCACATCTTAACTTCAAATACATGGTTTTCCATCAACACATCCAATTTTTCTATAAAAGGATGGGTTTCCCACTTCCTCTTCTTTTTCCTTTTACCAGAACTCTAAGCGGAACACACTCAATTATCTCTTCAAAATGACTACCTCAAACTCGAGCACAACACAACTTCATGCAGGCATTGGCACTTATTTCTCCCATTAAAATTGTAATACTTTATAGTAAGTATTATTTTGATTTATAGAAGTGCAAGCTGTACAGACAGCCTTTGGATAACTGATCACTATCCAAGAACTGTTCTGTTTGGCCAATACTTTATAGTCTTTTGAATTACATTCTATTAACCTTTGTTAATATTTCTTTTACGCAAAGAGCGTATTCTTAGTCACTTTGAATGGTAAGTATTTGACCAAAGTTTTGTTTCTTCTATGTCTTACTACTAACTCTTTTAGTCTTCTTCTGCCGCAAGCAGCTAGCATCAAATACTCTTAAACTTCTGTAACAAACTATCATAAGTAAGTATTTGACCAAAATTTTGCTTTTTCTGCTTCCTACTATTAACTCTTTTAGTCGTCTTTGCTGCTTGCAGCTAGTAACAAATATCTTTAAACTTGTGAAATCAACCGTTCCAAAAAATTAAACCCTTACTAGGAATGCTATTATGTTTTGTCAGGGCTGATAGTATTCCATTTCAATGACAAACCCTCGATGCTGAGAGAAGGATCATACTGGTGGTTCTTTTTGATGTGTCACTGTGACTGTAGAACTTGTTCTATGGTTGCATCCCAAGACGTTTAACGTCGAAGGATACTAGCTGGGCAATTTATTGTCGATAGCTGAAGAGCTGCATTGGTAAACAATGCAGCTAATTTAAAATAAATTATATAAGTTATAGCTTTAAAAATGAAGAGTGATAAACTTCGAGCTATATTTCGAGTTCTAGGGGGGGTCCGTGTGGGAGAGCTTTATGCTCTAATCTGTGGGTATTGAGCTTTATGCTCTACAATATATTTTTAGTTCTGTGGAGGTACCGTGTGGGAGAGCTTTATGCTCTAATCTGTGGGTGTTGATATCCGGGGGATTGAGCTTCTTGCTCTATATTATATTATTTATGGGCCATGCCCTTTGATACTAAGTCGCGCCAGGACGTGTAAGAGTACGTGTCTCTCGTTATGAAATTAGTCCTGCGTTTTATGTAGCCTAAGAGGTCCTACTCCTCACTGTTGAGCTGCATTGGGACGTGTAAGAGTAGTGTCGCTCGTATTGAAGCTTCGTCCTGCGCGTAACGTAGCCTAAGAGGTTAATTCTCTCGATGTACAGAGCTGCGTTAGGCCGTGTAAGAGTAGTGCCCCTCGTTACGAAGCTTCGTCCTACGCATTGCATAGCTTAAGAGGTCCTACCCCTCGTTATTGAGCTGCGCTAGGACGTGTAAGAGTACGAGTCCCTCGATATAGAACTTTAAGTTCCATCTAATATTGTCTGATCATGAAAATGTGAAGACTCTTGAACGCTGTTTCCTGACACATCACGATGACCTGTTGAAAACTTGTTTTCAATTAGTGATGAAACTGAGAAAGTAAGAGGTGTCTGTCAAACACTTCTTATGGACTCTTATATATGCACATTTGAAAACGAAAAAAATATAGTGTGTTCTTAGTTCGAAAAAATCAAAAATCAAATCAAATCAAAAGAAAAAAAGAAAAAATAGAATCGTTTTCATTTGTGTGCGGTTCTAGTCTGGTTGATCGATCTTGCTATTGCCAGTAAAGTAGCGCTGGGATTGAGAGACAGGTGGCGGCTTTACTATTCAAACTCTATCAGAACAATTCGGTGTTTCACTACACTTAGAGTAAAGTTTGCTGTGATTAGGATCCCGCCGGGGTCTGGTGAAAGGTATGAAGTGAGGCAGTCATTTTGAGACTCGTCCGGAGAGTCAAGCAGGATTGTTATCGCTGCCATTGTAGGATACAGGAAAGTTAAGCAGGATTGTTATTGCTGCCATTGAAAGAAATATATAGTTGTGCTCAAACTCCCGCTCATCCCTCGATCTTTGGCCTCGGTGGGGCAATTTGCAACAGCGCATCTTTACTACTAAGACTGCTATGATGTTCTGATACTTGTCGGTACTCCTACAGGGAACTCTAGCTTAAAAAGGCAAGCTTGTGTTTAACTATTAAACCTTCCTTCCTTATGATGATTACACAAGAGGTCTTATTGCTGTTATTGAAATAGTACTCTACAAGTAGTAGAACATTTCCAGATCTGGAACCTTGTTGAGATGTGAAAACAGAGTATACGGGGATTTTACTGTGAGAGCAAATGCTTGATAGATACTCCTTGTGAGATCAATAATACGGTTAACCCAAGACACTTAACTGTTTATAGAATCCGGCAAGGATCCAGGCCTGCTTGAAATGTTCTAGTACTCGTAGTTCATTCTCATCCCATTCATATAAGCTTGCAATTTTGTAATTCTATCGTAAGACCCAATCTAATCATTTTACTTCACTTGTAGTTCAAAAACCGTAACAGTATGTTATAAAACCCAATTTAGTAGTTGTAGCTCTTTTGAACTGTTCATATACAACTGTAAAAGTATAACGTCATAGGTACGTAACTTCATTTAACCTGTCAAATAAAGACGTTCAAGGTACAGAACATAATTAGATATTTTAGTCTCATACCGTTCAAGGCACATACCTTAATTAAAGATTTTAGTCTCATACCGTTCAAGATACACGGAACTAAAAGCCATACAATGCAGAAAGTACTCTGCATTTGGCTCTATTGTATAGTTATCAGATTTACTGTATGGTATTGTAACTATGGCGAGATTCTGTTTAGAAGCAGCATAATAAATCAAAATTAGCTAGTAGCCATGGCTCCATTCATATGTTTGCAAGACTGAAAAGGTTAGATGTATTGCTTATCGTGAGTAAAGCATCACAGAAAGATCTGTACTCTATAAAACAGCACAGTTTTGCTACGCTGTATAAATTGCACACTTAATAACTAGACCGGTCTACCTAAAATTACATTTTTGACATATCGATATTATCAACTACTGCTTACTCCAGCCTTGCAGGAAGCCAGCTACTTTCACAGCAGGTCTCTAGTTATCACTTTCTTTACTACAACCACCTAATAATTTGAGCTAATGGCAGTTTCTGGTTAAAGAGCCATTGGAACAGACTCCATAAGCCACTCTTGGTACTTAGTCGCCATACTTTGGCTCAGATGGTTAATGCTTTGGAGTTTATATTGGAAAGATATAAAGAATTTTAAGCCTAAAGCAAACCGAGATAAATTAACCATATTCGTAGCTTGTATATTAGGTAATCCCGACACATCTAAGAATCTTAGTTGAAGCTTCATTGTCCAGAGGGTCCACGTGTACTACTGCGAGTCTATGCCAAATACTTTGTAAACGAATGCAATATCTGTAGTTTTATTTATAACTGGTATGGGAGCTTTTAGCACATCTTTGCATGACTACCTAGTACAAATTGTGAAGTATTTAGCAGAATTCCAGAGAAAAATAGTAGAATCAAAATTATATGCTTAAATCTAACAAGTTTGCATCTCGGTGAATTGTATAGCATATAATTATATTCTTTAAGTATTAGTGAGATGGGTATCATTCGAACAAAACATAAAGCTCTAGTTTTAACTACACCATCCTATATAAACAAATGGCACAATAAAAACTTACTGTAGTAAAAATACAAGCATTCTTTGCGGCTGTTCTCTATATTACTGCGTAATAATATAGAATCAGCCTCATCACATTGCCCGAACTTCATTCAATCTGTTAGCTCATAAAATAATAGTACTTTCAATGCTGTTTAAATTGCTTTATAATAGTTTGCAGTATAAAATAAATTGCTAATAGATGTATGGTATGTAAAAATTGTATCTTCATCGGCCACCTGATGGGTAAATTTCTGCACCGGTTCACAATTTATTTCCTATTTAGGAATGTCCCAATTTTTTTAACAGGGTAGAGGGTTAACGTATGTTTATATTCGCCCTCTCTATTAGGACCTTTTTGCTCCGTTTACACGATACTACAACCTGATACATATTCCCCTATATTTCTTCATAGAGCTCTTAAATAAAGCAGGTGTCTCTAGTCATTATTAACTGTTCATTCACGACTTTTCTTCCGCGTTTTCTTATTTCGAAGGTGAAACTTGCATACTTTGCAGGAGTTTTTATTTTGACTTGAAACGCCATATATGTTCAAGTCAAAATGTCAAGTACCTCAAGAGCAAGAATTCAGCTCAGTAAAGATTTTTGGATGAAAGATGAGAATGCCAGTAGGTGTTTTATTTGTTCTCGGCAGTTCACAGCATGGAGACGTAGACATCATTGTCGAATGTGCGGTCAAATTTTTTGTGGTTCATGTTCGAAAGTAATACCCGGAGAAAAACTTGGTACAAGCACTCCAACAAGAGTTTGCACGTCTTGTTTAACTTTAATTGATAAGTATTCTTTGGATTCAGATTCCGACTCTTTGAATTTTTCTGGCAATGATTCACAAGATGAAGAAGAGTATGAAGATAATGCATCTTCAATATCATCGGAACAAGATGACCGATTTGTTTCATTTACTAAATCTTCCTATAATAACAAGACAGAAAATATGGATGACCGAATTGATCCTAGCTCAGACGAAGAATCAATGTCTGTTAGCCCAAGAAATCCACAACATGTTTCAGATGTTCCACTACAGGATCCAACGGATCACATTGAAAATCAATCTAAAGAGTTATCAAGCAGAGTATCATCGTCTGTGCCCTTTTTAAATCTTGCTCAAGATGATGATTTAGAACCAATTATTTCTGATTCGGAAGCTTTTGAGAATTCCGTTTCCCCTGATCCTGTTATACAACATCAGTCTTCTAATCTTATTGCACCAGCACATGATCTTCCATATACAGCAAAAGATAGAATTTCACATTTTTTAAATACTCAAACAAGTACTATTCTACCTGCTTTGAACAGATTAATTACCTCTCCTCGTCCTACTTCTCCTGTTTCGATTTCAGCCTTTTCTCCTTTTACTGCTACTCGACCTTTATCTTCTTTGAATGTTCAAAATTTTCGCCAGAATCGCCCTAGATCTTCTACAAATATATCTATAAATGGAAATAAGGAAGCTAAACAGAGGAGGAAAAGTTTGCATGGACAGACTGCTTCTCAAAGCAAACCTAATTTTATGCGATCAAGAGGCACTCACAAATACCCTGCTGAGCTTTCCACTTCTAGGTTTTATTTTGGTGGTACAACAACTAATGTCGAAGTTCATGAACCTTCATACCAAAAGCAATTATTTCAGCCATTTAACTCTTGCGACTCTGCATCACAAACTTTTGCTGAAACACTTCTTTCTCAGTTGTTAAGTTTTGCTCACATAGACGATGTTGAGAGTTGGAAGAAACCTTTATCTGATTGTATTTTTGATGCAGTTCTGCGGCTGAGTCCTTTTATTGTTACAGGAAATGATCTTGATGTCAGAAACTACATTAAAATAAAACGAATAACTGGAAAGTCTCCTAAGCATTCACAGTTTTTTCCTGGTATTGTTTTTACAAAGAATATTGCAATGAAGTCTATGAGGCATATGATACAGGAGCCAAAAGTTGCTTTGGTAACTTTTCCTATAGAGTATACCAAAGGAAGCCATGCTTTGACAACATTGGATCCTGTTCAGGAAAATGCATATGTTGAACTATTAGTTAACCGGGTGTTGGCTTTAGGAGCAAGTTTAGTCATTGTGTCTAGCAATGTATGCGGAATGGCCTTAAAACAATTTCAACGTAGTAATGTTACAGTTGTTCATAATGTTAAGGAGTCTGTAATTGATTTTTCTGCTCGCTATTTAGAATGCGATATTATTTCTTCTATGGATAGATTGTCGGCCCCTTGCAGACTTGGGGTTTGTGAAAGTTTTACTGTGCAGACTTATATACAAGGTAATATTAAAAAGCCTTATTGTATCTTATTCGGGCAGAGCAGCGAGCCTGGCGGAACTATTGTTCTGAGAGGACAGAACCTCGAAGAGCTTTCACGAGTTAAAGCTGTTGCTGATTTCATGCTCTATGTTGCTTTTCACTTGAAGCTAGAATCTAGTTTTTTCTTGGATACTTTCTTAACTATGCCTGAGAATTATGATTGGCATAAGTATCATCAATCATGGACTGACATTTGCCCCGATTCTCATTACTTTGACGATTTTATTGATATTATATTAGATAGAGTGATATCTATTTCTCCAGCAGTCAGTTTTCCAGTTCCTTTTCAACTTCTTGTTTCTCGTTATTTGGATGCAGAACTTAAAAAGAAAGAACGTATAACCAATGAACCAGATTCAGCTTCATTATTTTCTGCTGTGAGTACTTCTCATTTAAGCACATTCTCTCGTTCTTCAATTGACAAAATGATATCAGAGAAATTTTTATCAAATTTAAAGATAGAAACAACTAAAGAAGCATACGATGATTTGATGAAGCGAAGCAATATAAGAAAGAAGATATGGGAGATTTACTTGAACCTAAGTCCTAACTTGCTAGATACCTTTTCTAGGCAAAGTATAACTATTTTGTATTCTTCTGTGAATTCTATTACATCAGCTCCATGTTCTGGACCTGATTTAATTCAATTGGATTTTTACCGATCAAGTGATATCTGTCTTGGACAGTACATAGAGTACGTATGCACGACTGCTAATAACTACTGCAATGAAGGGTGTAATTTGAAACTCAAGCAACACCATAGAACATATGCTAACGGAACAGGCAAAGTTTATATATCTTTAGTGGAAATGGGTGATAGAATGACTGGAATGGAGAACAAAATATTACTATGGAGTCATTGCAAATATTGCCACCAAGAAACCCCTCTATCTATTATGTCTCAGCATACTTGGAAGTATTCATTTGGAAAGTATCTCGAATTGAGTTTTTGGGGTCCACAAGTAACACCGCGTGGAATATCATGTCAGCATAACAGCTTTAAGGATCATGACAGGTACTTTCAATATAATGGGATTACTATTTGTGTATCATATTCAGATATTCGAATTTTGGATCTTGTTATACCGAGACGTCATATAAATTGGAAAGTTGAAACCAATGCGTCTATAAAAGTAAGTTCTTCTTTGGAAATTGCAGATAGAATAAAGCGCTATTATTCTAGTTGTTCTCATCGTTTACACGATATCAAAGCCGAAAGCCTTGTTCCTGATAAGTTGGAAGAAGCCCAAGGTGTTATTGCGAATCTTTCTGATAGATGCAACCAAGAAATGGAAGATATGCTTAAACTACTACATTCCACATTTGAAAAGACTATGGATAATGACTATCTTTCTTTGAATATTGTATTGAAAACATTGCAACAGAAAGTAGTTGTTTGGGATTCTGCATTCTCTGAGTTTGAGAGCTCATTTTTACCATCAGAAAAGGATCTTGCTAGGCTAACTGCATTGCAATTGAAGAAGCTTTTTATTGATAAAGATTCTTCTGCTACCGGTACTGAGAACGATGATGTTATTTCAAGTGGAAGTGCTGGTATGGTTGATTCAAAAGAGAAGTCTGAGAAGACTGCAGGAGAAATATTTAGATCATCAATTGTATCTTCGGTTGTAAAGGATGCGCTGGATCAAGGTATACAGGAACGTCCTGGTGCAAATGGACGCAGGGCGGAAGTAAAGAGAAACAAGTCTGATTCCATTACTGTAGTTGATTCAAGTGACAGTGGTAATAGTAGATCTCCAAGCCTATTGAGATCTGAAACTCATGGTACATCTAGTCCCCTTACGAGAAGACCCAGTACGGAAAGTATTACTTCAGATAGTGAGACAGAAGCAGATGCACGCAAGGTTACAAAGCTTGCTAAAAAGTTTAATGGATATATAGATGCCAATGTTGCTAATATGACTGCTAGGTCTGCGACATCTAGCCCAGTTGTATCTCATGCTCGTTCTGCCCAAAATTTATCTATAAATAGAGGTATTGAGAGTGTGATGAAATCCCCAAGGAAACTTACGAACCCTGAAACACGATCTTCTAAACCGTTAGCATCACCTCTACGCAGATTGAAATCTTCTAAAGTGAGCTCATTAGCAAGACATTTCGATAAGCTTTCAGAAGAATTTGAGCGTCAAAGAGAACTTGAAAGGAATATAATGGCGAATCGAAGAAACCGTGTGATTCCTGTACTTGAGACGAAACCTATTGTGGAGGTTTATGAGAATGCTCGGGAAGCTATTGGAAATGAGGAAGATTCAGATAATGAAGAATCTTATAGACTCGATGGAGGTTCTTTGGATATGCACCGTAAGAGGCGTACAGAATCAGATGTTACAGAAGGATCAGCAGATGAGAATGGCGAGTCTGCTGAAGCATCAGGTGTAGCTGAGAGGACATCTATAATGAAAACTATTACTAATTTTTGGGCCGATAGATCTGCGAGTGGTTGGAAGAATTTACATTACCCTTTGAATGCTTCAGATCATGTCTTTATGGATTCAGATATAATAGTGAGAGAAGAAGAGCCTACATCATTAATTGCTTTTTGTATTGCATCTGCTGATTATGCAGAAAAGGTGAAAGAGATCAAACCTACTAGTTCACTTTCTATGTCATTGGATGACTCAGATCCTCAGACATTAGAAGATATGAGAAGTACATTATTAAAAGAGACAGGAACTCATTTGAAATATTACTTTGAAGAAGGATCTGCTAAATTGTCATGCAAAATATTTTATGCTGAACAGTTTGACGCTTTCCGAAGTATCTGTGGATGTGATAGACAAAGTTTTGTCCAGTCTTTATCTCGGTGTGCAAAATGGGAGACTTCCGGAGGACGATCAGGTTCCGCTTTTCTCAAAACATTAGATGATCGACTTATTATAAAGCAGTTATCACAAGTTGAACTAGATTCATTTCTGAAGTTTGCTCCGTCTTATTTTGACTATATGGCACAAGCTTACTTTCATGAGCTTCCTACTGTCATTTCTAAGATTCTAGGATTTTATCAGATTCAGATCAGGAATTCAGTTACTGGAAAAGTTTTAAAACTGGATGCTTTGATTTTGGAAAACTTATGGTACGATAGACCCGCTGATAGGTACTTTGATTTGAAAGGATCTATGAGGAACAGACATGTTCAGCAAACCGGTAAAGCTAACGAAGTGTTAATGGACGAGAATATGGTTGAGTACATTTATGAATCACCATTATACATACGAGAACAGGCAAAGAAAGTACTACGAGCGTCACTTTGGAACGATACTTTGTTTTTAGCAAAGATGAATGTAATGGACTATTCACTAGTAGTTGCTATTAGTGAAAGTAGAAATGAGCTTATGGTTGGTATTATTGATTGTCTACGTACGTACACTTGGGATAAGAAGCTTGAAAGTTGGGTTAAAGAAAGAGGACTTGTTGGTGGAGGAACGAAAGAACCAACAGTAGTTACACCACGACAATATAAAAATAGATTTCGTGAAGCTATGGAGCGATACATTTTAATGGTACCTGATTGCTGGTATAGAGGAGAGGCATAAATGTATATTATTAAAAGAAGTCAGTTAGGTGATACCAAAGTGAGGCAAGAAAAAGAACCTGAATGAGACACTTCAAAGAGTAAATTAGAGATTGCATATAGTTCAGAAGAGCCATACTTAGACAAAAACGCTTCTTCATCTGGTTGATCATGACAAATAATATCAATATCACTTCCAGGGCTGTCTAAGGCAGATCTATTCAAAAGAATAGGTCCTGAAAGTTCATATTTGGTGTCAAATTTATCCTTTGCTTCGATCAAGTCTTCTATACTATCTTCTGACCAAAGGTTAATATCCTTTACAACCCATCTGCATCTACTTGAATGAAGGAAGTTCTGAGAACCAGGAATATTACCATGAAATATGATCTTAGAAACTCTAGATTCAGCATCAATTAAGAAGTCCAATCCTAATCTTGCATAATTGACAAAATAAGCACCCTTTAAGTCTGGAGAATCTGTCTTCTGTGGACCTGGAAGAATTCTGATAGGTGAAGGGTTGCGTGGTGAAATAGAATCAGGTTGTCCTAAAACCTGTAAAACATAGCGCAGAGTTGTTTCCTGTAGATTAAAACATATATCTGTGTCTTGAACTCGGAACCCGACACATGAAGGTAGGTTTATTTGAGCGACTAATGGTTCCTTGATAATTGGATAGAAAGAGGAGAAACTCAATGAGGATATACTCTTTGATCTAATCAATTGAGTCTTAGATAAGAACAGATTAGCAGAATTAGAAAACAAATCACGAGAACAAGCACCCCATGAATCACCGTCATGAATAACCATTGTAGAACATCTAGGACCGTTCTTGTCGGATAAATAAGAAATCATATCAGAAGAAGAAGTGCTATCGATGTCCATACTCTCTGGTAGCGGAAATTGAAACGATAAACCAGCATAGGAAAGTATATAATGTTTCGATCCGTCTGGTTTACATATTGCACTTCCAGGATGCGTAGGTCCAAATATTTGATGATAAACAAGCCTGAAATTAGGTGCAATATTATCTCTATTAACCCAACAATCATCGTAATAGATACTGATCTTTGACCAGTTGTTAATACAAATAGCAGAAGAGACTTGAAAGCTGGAGTTGAATAGTATAGACAGTCCATATTTCGGTACACTTAGAGTTACATAGTCATCAAAAAGATATTCCATGTTGCATGTAATCTTAATAGGTTGTGATAGGCGTCCATTTGTGCTTAAAGTGTTAACAATTGCGTATAATGAAGTACGTAATCGAATATTAGAGATCCCATCGCCTGGGATCAGCGCCCATTTAGCTGTAGTCATGATGAAAGAAGTGAAGGGATAAAGCGCAACAGTCGGCTACAAAGAGCGTATAATAGTAAAAAAAGCAACAAACAACTATCCAAAAGTAAATCAACGCTTAGTTAATGAAAATACAGAATATCAAACAATACGTAGAGGGTACCCCCACAATCTTGTACACTCTGAAGCAGTTGATCCCTGAAACTCTAAATCTCTCAAAAGTAAACAAAGAGCGTGTACAGCAAAAAATTTACAAAAAATATGTAAATGAAAGCAGAAATGATTCAATATATAATAAAATAGTGATAACAGAGCGATTCTGATTCACATGTGATATTCTGTATCAAGATAAGGACCGTTGGGAAGGCGTTTACCCTGTCTTTCTTTCAAAAGTGGCTGGTACAGTATACACTTATGTCACGAATAGTAACATGACGTTTGCCATCATTACAGAACAAAAAACCTATCCATTATTACATTTACAATCTCTTTTGTCCTTATTAAGTGACCGTATACAAGGTATTTTATAAGTCAAAAAGAGTTTTTATTGTCTTTTTATTGATTTGCTGCTTTATAAAGACTTTCCATACCTCAAGTTACATTCGGCGTTGAAATAGAGGAATTTGTTTAAGGTTGACTTATTTGAGATTCAAAGGACGCCTTATTGAATTTCTAGCTCATATTAATAAACTTTTTTTATTCTACTGACCACATTTAAGTGATGTCGACACCTAGAGCATCAATGACAACCACCAGATACGCACAATTTAAGCTTGTTCTACTAGGCGAATCAGCTGTAGGAAAGTCATCATTAGTTCATCGATTTGTCAAAGATTCATTTGACGAGTATCGCGAATCTACAATTGGTGCTGCTTTCCTAACGCAGACTGTAAGTATCGATGAGAATACAACTGTAAAATTTGAAATTTGGGATACTGCTGGCCAAGAAAGGTACAAGAGTTTGGCTCCCATGTACTACCGTAATGCGAATTGCGCAGTTGTAGTTTACGATATTACACAAGCTGCTTCTCTTGACAGGGCTAAATCATGGGTAAAGGAGTTACAGCGTCAGGCAAATGAGAATATAGTTATAGCATTAGCTGGTAATAAATTAGATTTAGAAGCTGACAGAGAAGTAGAAACTGCAACTGCTAAAGCATATGCTGATGAAGTTGGGCTTCTTTTCTTTGAAACTTCTGCTAAGAGTGGTGAAAACGTACTAGAGCTTTTCACATCAATTGGTAAGAAATTACCAATTGAGGCTGCTTCTAATCGTCAACGCCCTACTCCTAAAGGTGTTGATCTTGGTAAACCAACTCAATCCACTGGACCTGGAAACTGCAATTGCTGAATGTTTCAGCTAATCTTTCCTTATTTGGAATCTTATTATACTATATTCTTAATGGTTGTTATATAAACGCTTTGAGATTGCGTTTACTTCGGATAGCTTCTTGTTCCCGCTTTGTTTGTTTTTGAAGCACTATTATATCATTTAATATTTAACTAATCGTATTCCATTAATCAAATAGGCCTTTGTATTCTACTATCACATACTATGTTGGCCTTCCATCCTACAAGCATAAATATGATATAGCCAATATTCAATAGAATGTTCACTCTCGGCGGACTTATGCTTTCAAGCAAAGAGCATAGCACTGTGATAGCTAAAAACCATAGATTCACAGAGTATGGTCGGCAATTTACCACTGGCAAAGCAAGTTTAGCTATAGACAAGATCATAGGAACCTTATCACTCATGAGTATTGTTGTGTGTGTAGAAGGGAGGAGTTTTCGTGGTTTATCAAGCAACACTAGATTTGTGTCCATGTCAGTATCAGATTCTGATTCAAAAACAGGGTTAAGAGTTGGAGATGACATACGGAAGGAGGCTCTCCGTACACCTTGATCTGTGTCCGGTATCATATCATCTATAAACGACAAAGTCTCTTCAGCACTAAGTCGTTTCTTAGGATCAATTTTGAGTAACTGTTCAAGTAAATCGTAAAATATATCTGGAATATCAGTTCTAAAATCTCTTGGAATAGGAACATTTTCCAAGAGTTTGATTTCGCTTTTTAATTCATCGAAATCGTCCGCATTCGTAACATAAGGGAGCTTACTGAAGCACATAAAGTAGACTATTAAACCAAAAGAAAACATATCACTGCTGAAAGAAAATTGATTAAGTTTTCCTGTAGATATGTCTTCATTGAGCAGTTCAGGGGCAAGGTAAGCTAGAGTACCAGTTGCGCCAGTAGACTGCCTTTTCTGACCGGATATAAGTGCTTCACCAAAGTCAGAAACAAGTGCAGTAGGTAACATGTCATTAGGCTTGATTCTAAGCAAACAATTAGAAGGTTTAAGGTCGCAATGAATGATATTGTTCTTATGCAAGCAATGTATACCTGAAACAATATCTCTTGAAAGAGATGCAATAGAATTAAATGATAACCTCTCATTAAACCCAAAGTAATCTTCCAAAGTGCCTGAATTACAATATTCTTGTAGTATGTATACACAAGCAACAGGAGGACCGAAATTAGTGATCTGTGATTCCTCCAACCATACATGGTTATAACCTACAATATTTGGGTTAAAAACTTGCAGCAATTGTACTTCATGAAGAACACGCTGGAGCCAAGTATGATCATCACCGACAGGTATTCTTTTACAAGCGAATTCACCAAGAGATACACCGTCTAATACATGTTCAACCAAGAAAACTACACCTCTTCCACCTTTACCTAGTTCACGCTTTATAACAAAAAAGTGTTCAAAATAGCCAGGAGTAAATGCATTTAAAGAGATTCTTGTCTTTTCCTGTGCTATATGCGACAAATTATCAAGTAAACGAAAATAATCAGGATGGAATAATGTTCTGTTCGGATCACCACCTTCAGTGTTTGTATAGCGAGAAGAAGACCGTCTTCTTAATTTTGGTTGGCCACAAGCTGAACAAATAGCTGATTCAGAATTGTCTAATGGTATATCCTTTAAACTGAAATGAGCAATTGCGCCTGTTGAATCATCATAAGCAACAAGATCACCAGTTTCAGGTCTTCGAAGGACAATCCTCCAAGTGTCTCTGTTTTCATAGGGGATCATAGACATTTTAGATGCATAATATTGTGTAATGAGTAGTGGGGTTTGATAAGAATATGTATTTTACTAAGATTGTGTCGTTTGAAGAGGCAATGTTTAGAAAATGTCAAGAGATGTGTTGGTGATTTTGTGGGGTAAGTAAACTCTAAACCGGATTATCTAAAACTTTAAAATCCATATATAATATCCATAAAACTTGTTTACATTTGTAAAAACTTATAATATCATCAAATGAAGCTCTGAAGCTCGCTTAATAAAGATTCATTGACGAAGTTTATTCATTCAATGAAGGAAGGCTCATTGAAGAGTTAGCAGATCTTCCAGAAGATCTGTAGTAAAGTGGAGAATTGAGTGCAGAAGAAGAAGAACTAGGACAACCAGCATTGAGATTATTATTTGTAAAAGAAGTATCCCAATTCATTAATGCAGGAGGGTCAATAATCTGGCTAAGAGACTCGTCAGTTGGCATACCGATACCAGAGTTGACAAGGTACCCAGCGGTTAATCCTAAACCAAGAGATCTTACAAATATAGCCACATCACAATCAGAGACATGGTAAATCATATTTAAAATCAATAATTCAGAGTTTTGAGAGTAGAGTTTCTGTTTAAGTCCAATAACTATAAACGCAGATAAAGGTAGCTGCTGCACATTAGATATCTGCCGAGGAAGACAGAGCCTTAATCTTAAATATCTCTTAACAAAAGGCATGTTAGTTTCATCGTAGATAGTAGCCAATGTTGAAGATAGTACAGATATATAGGCATCAGCTGATCCACCAAATGAGTTCAAGGAAGAGAGAACTTCAGACTTAATGAGATGTTCCAAATACATTAAAAGTCTCTCAACAACAGCGGTAGGTTCTTCTTTTGGTACAAATACTTTAATATCAAAAGGTACATAATGAAGAGCAGTAATAATTTGACCTACACAAGGATCAAAAGCTTCCATTCCAGGAATAGAAAGAAGTAATATAATAAGACTATTAAGTAAAATAGACCAGGGCAAATCATTAGTAAGAGACTTATATTTATGAGCAATAATAAAACATGTCTTACAGGTTTCTGTAATAGCATCTTTACTTGATTGAGGTAAGAACTTTCTCATCTTTGAAGAATGGTCTTCTAACCGTCTATTTAACGCTTGAAATAGTTCTTTCAATAGAACATCAGAAAATTGACTGCATTCACATTTATAAAGAAATAAGAACAAAAATCTAGCATAAACAAGTTCTAAATGCCTATTTGCAATACTGTATTTGCCAATAAGAAGGTCAATGAATTGATAATCAGAACTATAAGAATCTTTCCAGTTTCTATTTGATAGCAGAATAGATCCAGAATTATTAACCATTATATTAATAAGAATACTCATTGCTTCAAAATGTAGATCATTATTATCGACATTCTGCAAAACTGTACTGACAAGTTTAAGTAAGTTGTCCGAATCTTTAAACTCACTACATGTTCTTGCATTCCTTGTTTGAATCTTTAAAGTAGTTAATTGATCCTTTATCTCATTATCTGGAGATATTGACAGATTATTAAAGACGGAAATAAGTTCCTCGTCAATTACTGATTTCCCCATATTCTATCAACAAAGGTCAGTTCAATGCAAAAGATGTTCACTTCACTGGTATTAAAAAACAAAGTAGAGTACATAAACCAGCCTCTTATTTGGTTCGGTTTACTTGAAAGAAGATCACCTGCCAAAAAAGGAACAATTTCAGGGACTCTTTGGTTGATGAAGCAATCGTATCGAAGATCGAATCAAGTAAATCATAAGTTACCCTGCTATACACTCAAAAACCAACATCGCCTTTCGGAACCTTTCTTTCGTTATACATTCTACGAAGTACATTACTATTGTTTGCATATATCTAATCAGTTTAATCATTTGACTGTAAAGAATACAACACGCAATTTACAAAAAAATAGAGTTAGTTAGGTTTCAATTTGGTTGAATACTTTATCACTCGATCCTGGTCAAAATCCCAACCCCGATTGTTTAGGAATCAATTCATCTTATAGAAGTTTTTGTGTATTAAATTTAAGAATGTCAGAAGAAGGTGAAATACAAAATATTGAGGCTGAAATAGCCGATCAAGAAATGACTACACCTACTGTAGAAACTACAACTACAGATGAACCACAAAGTCAACCTAGTATGCAATTTTCTGAAGATAAAGACGGCACCATCTTATTGAATTATCCTACTGATGATCAAAATAAAACTCAAAATACTTTACATGTAGCTGGATTGACACCAGAGATTACAAGTGATAAATTGCGTACCTATTTTGAAGAGTTTGGTGTAGTTACTCGTTCCGATGTTATAACTCATAAACCATCTGGTGAATCAAAAGGGTTTGGATTTATTGGATTTGAAACTGAAGATGCTATGTTTGCTGCTAAAAATGCTTTGAATGGTAAATCTATTGACGGTATTACTTTTGCTATTTCTGATGCTAGAAGTCCTCGAACACGAAGAAGGGGACCTTATAGACCACATAGAGGTCCTTACCATGACTATGATAGTAATGGTAGACCTCCACGTGAAAGATCAAGGTATGAACCTCATGGTGGTCCTCCTAGAGATAACCAATACTCAAGATATAGGCAAAATGGCCCTGGAGGTTCTAGAGGAAGACCTTATAATCGTTACGGTAGAAACAATTACAGGGGTAACCCAGATTCAAGGGGGTTTGGCAACCAAGACAGAGGATTTAATCAAGATAGAGGGTTTAATCAGGACAGAGGATTTAATCAAGACAGAGGATTTAACCAAGACAGAAGCTTTAATCAAGACAGAGGATTTAACCAAGATAGAGGATTTAACCAAGACAGAGGATTTAACCAAGACAGAAACTTTAACCAAGACAGAGGGTTTGATAACCAAAACTCTAACGGTTATCAATCGCGAAATCGTGGTGCACTTGCTTCGTCCTCTTTGCCTCCTTCACACTCTGATTCTTGAATAACTTATGCTTAAAAATTTCCATAATCGTATATATGGAGAACCAAAATAACAATGCAATACAATTGCATTTATTGTATACATATATTATGATATTTTGTATTTTTTAAATATTTGTAGCATCTGTTAAACATCGCGCCCATCAACATCGCGTTCACCATCACGCGTTTACTATCACACTTAAGCAAATATACCACAAATAATGGGTTATTTAAGTGATTTAGATGATTTAAGTGATGACGATATTGCTGAAATTGTTAATACTTTACCGAAATCACCGAAGAAAGTAAAACCAACTCCTTCTGATTCGATTGAAATATCTGACTTCTCGGACGGTTTTGAAGACAATGATGTTCCGCCTGCAAAGCCTGCAAAACCTGCATCCAAAAAGCTTTTTTCTACACCAAATGCAAGTGATACATCATCCGATATTTCATCTTCCAAAATCTCACGTTTCAGCTCAAGTTCACGATCAGTACAGCCAACTTTTGGCGTTTGTTCAAGTTCTTCGAAGAAAATGGCTGCTTCTTTAGATATACCTACACATCATGAATTAGACCTTGAAGCATGCAAGACTTTCTTATATCCCGATAATAAGCCTAAAAGAAAATACCAATACGAAGTGATTCGGCGTTCTATGTTTCATAATGTATTATGTGCTCTGCCGACAGGTTTAGGTAAGACATTCATTGCCAGTGTTATTATGTTGAACTGGTATAGATGGACTAAAACTGCAAAGATTGCATTCTTGGCTCCTACGCGTCCTTTAGTGCTTCAACAGGCTGAAGCTTGTTATCAGATTGTTGGTTTACCTCGACAAGAAACCGCCGTACTAATCGGAGGTTCTAAATCGGTCAAATTCAGAGAAGAGCTATACAAATCATCAAGAGTATTGTTTATGACTCCACATATTCTTGCTAATGATATAAAGCGAAAAATTATTGATCCTATGGACTTTGTTTGCGTAGTAGTTGATGAGGCTCATCATGCAACAGGTGGGTATGCTGCAACTGTTGCAGTTCAACAAATTCTACAAGTAAATAAATCTATAAGAATCTTAGGACTTACTGCTACACCTGGAGCTACTATTGAGTCTGTTCAGCAGGTTGTAACTAACTTACATATTAGTTCTATTGACATGAGAACAGAGACCAATATTGATGTCATGCCATACCTACACAAGAAAGAAACTGACGAAATACCTGTAGATCGCACAGTTGCTTCAATTCCTGCAGTAGAACATATACATGCACTATTTAATAAAGCACTAGAAATACCTGTTCTAGAACTGAAATCAAATGCTGGGTTCGTGGGAAATATAGAATCACTATCGGTATATGCATTAAGACAAAGTAATCAAAGATTCTCATCAAGCGCTCAACGAGGCCCTCTGTTTTATAAGATGCAACAAATATATGGTGCACTTAATAAAATTGCCTATGCTCAAAAGTTGCTCACATTTCATGGTGTAGGACCATTTTACCAATACTTGAAGGCAGTCATGGAAGAGCAAAGTGCAGGTAAGTTAAATTCAGGTCAAAAACTTGTGTTTGAAAATGAGACCTTAAAGGAGTGCTTAAAAAAGACTAAAGAGTTCGTTGAAAGCGATACTGTTGTTGGGCATAAGAAACTTGTAGCGCTACTTGAATCAATAGATTCTTTTTTGGAAAACAATACTACCAGTAAGGTTATTGTTTTCAGTTCAATGAGGTATTCAGCAGCAGAGATAGTAAGAGTTTTGGAAGGTAGAAGCAAGTTCTCTAAACCTCATGTATTTGTAGGACAGAAAGTGAGCAAAGATAGCTCTAATATGGAGAAAGGATTTGGTATGAACCAAAAGATGCAAGCACAAGTTATTGAAGACTTCAAAAAGGGTCAATATAATACATTGGTAGCTACATCTGTAGGTGAAGAAGGTTTGGATATTGGAGAAGTTGATCTTATCATCTGTTATGATACAGATGCAAGTCCAATCCGTACATTGCAAAGACTTGGCCGTACAGGAAGACAGCAAGACGGTAAGATTGTAATGTTGATGACTGATAAAGAAGAGATCAAATGGAAACAGTCACAGGATAATTACAACTATATACAACGACAGATCGCACAAGGTAGCAGGTTTGATTATGTAGCTGCAGCAAGAATTATACCAAAGGATATTGACCCCGAAATTAAGGTATTACATATTGATATACCAGAAGAGAATTTTGAGGCAGTTGAAGAGACAAAAAGCAAAAATATACGTAAAAGGTTGCATGCAGATGGAATAGCCAAGGCATTAAAGAAACGCAGGGGCGAAAAAGATGAAAAAGAGAGAAATAAGGAGCCTGTGCCAAGTTTTGTGACAGCATCATCTTTATTGGAAAGTGAAGAGACAACTTCGTTAAAAAAGGGTCATACAAAGTATAGTATCGAGATCAGTTCCGATGAGGAATAGTTGATATAGACTTATTCTGAGGTTGGATTAGACTTTGGTGTCGTTACCTTTGGCTTCAATTTTGGAGGTAAAACAAGTCTCTTGTTTCTGTTATAGAATTCAATTAACGCATTAGCCAATTTATCTGGAGCATCTTCGTGCAGAAAATGACCAGTAGCAGGCACGCCTAATAGCTGAAACTTGCCTTGCATTTGACCTATAAGTAATGTTTTATCCAATTTAGAGACTGTAGAAATAGCTAACATTCTTGCACCCTTGACAGCTAAGAATTTAGCTGAGAGATCGCGAAACCATTCAGTCCAATAAGGTCTTGTACTCTGTAATGGCGTTATCCACTTATACATTAAATCTTTCTCATAAAGAAGGTCAGGTACAGATAATTGTGTCGATTTACGGTTATGTAAAAGGCCAGTCTTTATATGCCAAGTAACTGCTTCATCAAGAGAGCTGAATGAATCAGGTCTCTTAGACAAATATTGACGCATTGCTATATTTGCTTGAGCATCGGGTACTTCAATTGCATCAAGAACCACTACACCTAATAGTTTTGATCCAATCTGATTAGCAATATCTACAGCTATGGCACCACCTAAAGAATGGCCTACAAGCACAATTGAATCAATGCTAGATGTATCAATAGAGTTTAAAACTTGATGAAAGTCTTTAGCCAATTCTTCAAGAGACATATCAAATTGTTCACCAAACCGTTGTGATTGACCATGGCCTCGTAAATCATAAAGTAAATGCCCAGGACCACTCAATGGGAGGTATTTCAGCATTGGAAGAAAGGTATGTGAGGATGAACCAGCACCGTGAATATAGACAATTAGTACTGAATCATTATCAGTAGGTGGTGTATAGTAGACAGCAAGTCCATCTACATAAGTTGGAGAGTCAAATGCGTTCATTATGTGGTGGTGTGTGAGTGATGTGCGTGAATACGTGAAGGGTAGGTGTAAGTGATGTGGGTGAAGTAAGTAAGTGGTTGCGTGTACATATGCATACATGTAGATGTATATTACTTGGCTGCGTTTATGAGAATTAAATTGAAGTGATATATTTACAGTCATAGATACCACCTGGATATCCATGAGATGGTAATTTAGTAACATCCTATATGATAGATCATGTTCTCAATCTTCTTTCTTCTGCTCTTCTACCGATGGTCCTTGTTCTGTAAAAGCCATCACTACATAAGCAATCAATACAACATTTGCCATTAAAGCAGCACCTAAACCTGCATATGTATTACTACCGAAACTGTTCAAGATAAGAAAGTATGTAAGTAGCGGTACAATGAACATTGCAGCTGAGAAGACAATGAGCTTCTGTAAAATTCCTCTATACAATTAAACATGTTAATATCTAGTTAAATAAATAAATAAAAGAACACTTACGGTGGCAAATCCATTATTAAATGCAAAGTTGTTCTCGAGGAAGTTTTGAAATTGGTGAAGTAAGTTGTTGATTTATTTTCCGGGTAAAATAGTAAAAAGTTTAAGCAGTGATTATTTTTTGGTTGGCTGGTTGGCTTTTTGAATGCTTCACGGAAAGACCATCGCTTTCTTGTATTGAATGCTTTTATACTAGAGATATTATTTGAAGTTTACGTAAGCAGATATAACGAACGAAAAACAGTTATAACGAGAGGATACTTATGGTTATTGTGAAAGTTAGGAGATAGTAAGAGGGTTGTTTATAAGAGGAATATTGATTAGAATTGTATTAGTACTGTAAAATGTCTGTACCAGAGACTATTCCTGGTTTTCTGATGGCTCCAGATACTGTTGGACCGTTGAAAAAACATGTATCGCAATTGCTGGGTAGAAAAAGTTATGATTTCCCCGGTGCTCAGCCTGTTTCATTTGCAAGCCATCATATTGAAGATGAATTGTGTAAATTCGATTATTATGTATGCGAAAAAACTAACGGCGTAAGGCTGTTATTGTTTTTAACTGAGATAGATAACCAAGAAACTACCTATCTCATCACAAGGTCAAATGAGTATTACGGTATGCAAGGCACGATTCATTTCCCTGTTTCCGTTGAGAACCTGGGCGATCATCATATCGACACAATAGTTGATGGTGAATTAGTATACGACAGAAGAAGTGACGGTACAAGGCAATTGACCTTTTTAATGTTTGATTGTCTTGTATGTCAAAGTAAAAATCTATGCGCTCGTGCTTTAGATAGCAGGCTTGGGTATTTACAGAATTTTGTATTTGAACCGTTTCGACAACTTTGTGCTAAATTTGCCTCGGATACGGCATCGTTCCCATTTAAAGTTGAAATGAAGCATATGTCACCGGCGTATTCATTACAAAAAATGTTTGATCTAGTTATGCCTACATTAAGACATGAAACAGATGGTCTTATATTTACATGCAGAGAAACTCCGTATAAGTCAGGTACAGATCCTAAGATATTAAAATGGAAACCAGAACAAGAGAACTCAATTGACTTTTTAATGACACTACAATTTTCTAAATATGTTGATTCTGATACAGGTTCTGAGTATTATGATTATGATTCACGCCCTGCTTGTACACTTTCTGTATGGTCAGGAGGTAATTCAGGTGATCAAAATGAAGTATTTGGTGAATTGTTTTTAACGGATGAAGAATGGGAAGAATTGAAGTCTTTAAATGAGCCGTTAAACCGCAGAGTTATTGAATGTTACTGGGAAGCAGAGTTTCGTAGATGGAGATTCTTGAGATTCAGAGATGATAAGACTAAGGCTAACTATATTGATATTGCAAAGAATACTTTTGTAAGTATTCAAGATAATGTCACGAAGGATGATTTAATCGAATCTGAAGTGAAGATAAAGGCTGGTTGGAAATCAAGAGCTGGTGAGAAACACAATGGATTTGATAATGAATCAAGAAGAGAATCTGTAAATAGTGTTAAAAGGGCTCGTATGGATTAAGTTCACTCTTTGTGGTGTGTAGTTTATTGTATTATATTAATTGTTTATATTTCCTTGTACTGTTGTAGTCCTTGGTATCTGCAGGAAACGTAAGTTCTTTGTGATTTTGAGGAGTATTTCATCTGTAATATTGGCTCTGAATCATGACCAGAATAGCAATAAGCTTTAGGGTCTTGTGAGTTTGCAAAAGATATTGAAACTGGTATTCCATCACTACCACCATACATTACTCTATTAGCAGAAAAGCATATAGTTGAAATAGACATATTTCTTGTCTTGTAGGATACAACGGGGGTAGCTAAGTTTCTAGTATCTCTTAAATATAAGCAACCATCTTGTCCTCCATGAGCTAATAAGTTCTGTGAAATGGCTATAGAATTTGCATTACCTGAGCCAGTGGGTATGTTGTAAATAGAATCACTTACTCTTGCGTCATATCCAGTAAGTAATCCTGATGTTGAACCTGTGAATACAATGACCCCTTGAGTATCAAAGTCGTTAGCTGATGTTTCTATATCAGGCGCATCATATGAAGTCATAGAAGAAGGACATATAGCTAAAGAAACAGCAGGATCGGTACACTGTGTAGCGAACTCTCTTACAAGAGTACCAGAACCACATTCCCAAAGTTGAACAGTACCATTCTCTAAAGCAGCTACAATATTTCTACCTTTTGATATCATTTCAATATCATTAATAACAGATTTAGCATTCATTGAACGTGGGTTTGAACCATCTATAGCACTCCATACTTTTATTTGCATATCTAAACCAGCTGACAAAACCACTTCACCTGACGGGAAGAATTTCAATGCATTTATAGATGAAAAATGACCATCTAAACGTCTTGGAAAAATAGTGTCGGTAACAATAGGACGTATTTCAATTGATCCGTCTGTATTGGCAAGAGCATAGAGTGATTCTTGTTGATTTACATCGAACACAGTATACTTTCGATCAAACGTGAAAACATTTCTTGTAGGGAATATTACATGTAAATTATGAATATCTAAATCATTACAAGACACCGATAACGCATTGGATGAGACCTTAGTCACGTTTATATCATTCAAACCTCTAAAAACCGGAGAAGAGTTCTCTTTATAGACATCTACCTGGCCATGCGAACTTCTTCCATTATTCACAGCAGAGACAAAGAATTTATCTTTTGGTAGTTTACCAGTTTCTACATCATTCAAAATATCCTTCCATGAAGATTGAATGGTAGCTACAGCGATTGGGATCATTATGAAGTAAGTAAGAAGTAGAGATTAAAGTTCTATATTTTATATACAAAAAAAAGCTAAATCAAGCTTGACGAGCAGACAATTGAACATAAGTTCTTGATATTATATTCCATGCCTGTGTATACCTTGTAGTACAATTAGATACACAATTTTGATCGTTTGAATCCAAAAGGTTTCCTGGAGTCTTTATACAGTTCTCGAAGCAGTTTTCAGTAAGTCTATTAACTAATTCTGATATGTTTGCAACGGCAAACTCTTGACGGATTTTCTCCTGTAATTGTTGCTTAAGAGCAGCTTGACTGTCAGGCTCAGGAGCAGCTTTAGAGCCAGAACCGAATATAGAAGAGAAATTTGACATTATTGATACTGAAAAATGATGAAATGGTGAAGTGAAAAAAATCAATCAAGATAGGGTATATTATTGAAGCAGGGTTGCAAAGCCAAAGTGAATAAACTTTAACAATAATTAACTGTCGATCTTATGATCTACATTGCAGTTATTATACTTTTTACAATTTATTCATTACTTTAAAAAATAAGATCTAGTATGACGTTGGCAAATTACGCGATTGAATCATACCAAAGAGTTTATAAAGCTGCCTTAAATAAAGTATGTACGAATAAACGCATAAGAATATGTCGATATTTAAGATATTTAGATAACGGAACATCTCGGTACTAAAGATCGCGTGCATTTAATGCATGAGATCAATACACCAATTACATTTCTAGTAAGTGATGAAAATATCGATAAAGGGGAATAGTTGCGCAGTGATCTCCAAATATAGGACATTTCTCCTTCCATTGCATGCAAGGAATTGAAGGTAAGCTAAAAGCGATAGGTAACTAAACGGCAAGTATAGTCTAGACTGCGACTAAATGCGTTTTAAAAGTTTGTATGAGGTCATTACTGATAAATTGTTCGGTTTTACAAATTTTGGTATGTAGAAACATCCATTTACTTCGTACTTTTAACCGCGAATAATCGAATGATGTTTATCAATTACTTGACATAATATTATGAGTATAAGATAAGGATCAATGGATTTTTTGATTTATTAACTGAATAATTAAATATCTTAAGAAATTCATTATTGGATGTTCGATATATAAAGTTTCATTATAATGAATTAGTATGAGTGTATCAGCCGCACAAGTGAACTTTATTATATCATCGATTTCCCCCGCCTTTAGAAAGCTCATCACGAATCTTTATTATTTTTATATTTCAATGACCCTTTCTTTTACATAAAGAAGTAAAAAAAATAGAAGAAAATTTTGGTTCATTTTGGTGCATTTTGTAGTCTTAATATTTGGCTTGGTTATTTTGCTTTTGTTTACTGTTTCGTTGAATGAAGACACTACGTCATTATTTATTCCTTTAAATATTTCAAAACAATGTCAACGACAAGTTCTGGTTCACAAGCAGTTACTTTAAGAAGGCGTATTTCTGCACGTAGAAGTATTGCGTCAAATGCAACGCCTCCACCTTCATTTTCAGAGATCAGTGAAGATACAAACAACGCGTCATCTGTAGAAATCAAAAGGAAACACCTCTCGGGCCATGTAAGGCCTGTTCATCAGAATGCAAGTGTAAGCATTCTTTCTAAGGGTGTCAATAGTAATACGAAAACTGAATTAACTGGATTTAGAAATTTGGCTATACTTATGCTTGTATCAAGTAATTTACGGCTCATTGTTGAAAACTATACAAAATATGGTATTGTCCTTACTATTCAATCATTAGGAGTCCCTGAAAGAGATATAAAGTTAGGTATATTTTGCACTTTACTAATACCTTGTCATTTGTTTTTTGCAAATATAATAGAAAGGTACGCGGTGGCTAAGATAGAACAAAACAAATCGTCCAAAACTGCTATTGATACATGGACACAGTTTGCTATACTTCATTCACTTAATTGCTTTCTATGTTTAGCAATTGTTACTACTATAGTAAACCAATGGGTTTATCATCCTCTGGTAGGAACTGTTATACTTATTCATGCTGTTATATTATGCCTCAAAGTTGTTTCCTATGCATTCACAAACAGAGAACTTAGAGCTGCATACTTTAATCATCTTCCAGAGCCTGAATTGTATAAGTCAAACCCGTATCCGAAAAATCTTGCATGGTCAAACCTTCTCTATTTCTGGTGGGCTCCTACTTTGGTTTATCAACCAGTATACCCTAGATCTCCCCGTATAAGACCATTGTTTGTATTGCGATGTATACTTGAAATAGTAGCATTATCTCTTTGCATGTGGTTTCTGTCCGCGCAATACGCTATTCCTATATTGAAAAACAGTTTGCCATATATGAGTGATCGCCACTTTGTTATAGTCTTTGAGAGACTTCTTAAACTTGCAACTGTTAGTATAGTAATTTGGCTATTAGGTTTCTTGCTAATATTCCAATCTACTTTTAATTTACTTGCTGAAATAATGCGCTTCGGTGATAGAGAGTTCTATTTAGACTGGTGGAACTCTGGATCTGTAGCAACTTACTGGCGTCTGTGGAACAGACCAATGAATAACTTCTTCAAAAGACATATCTTTTTCCCTCTATTGAAAAGAGGGTATCCACCGTTTGCTGCCACAATAATTGTTTTTACAATATCGGCTATATTACATGAACTAGCAGTAGGTATTCCTACGCATAATTTACTAGGCGTCGCATTTGTTTCAATGATGCTTCAAATACCATTATCAATGGTAACTGCACCATTAGAACAAATGAGAGGTCCAGGTACAACAATTGGAAATTGCATATTCTGGCTAAGCTTTTTTATAGGCCAGCCCCTCAATGTTCTTCTTTACTACTTTGCTTGGAATGTTAAGTACAATTGTTGATACTGATTTTGTATTAAATTCTCCAATTGATAGAACCGCTTTGTTGGCTGGAGTGAAATTATTAATACCAACACTGCCCAAAGTAAGCAAAAAATGACATCTTAGTAATTCGTCTATTTCATAAATATTCACAAACAAACAAACTCAATAATAAAGAGGTGGTTGAAAGTTGTTCCTCATAGAGTTCTTTCTGGCTCTATACACCAAAAACAATACATATACAATAAGCAAAAAGCCAATAAATAGACAGAACTTAACATACCATTTCATTGGTTCTGGTGAATGAGTTGTAATAGGTTCTTTAAATGAAGTTGTTTCCTTTGCTCTAGATATGTCTTCCTTGTTTATGATTTGTCTTAGCTGATGAGTAGTGACAGAAAACAAATCATGCGATTGATGTAGCTCTCCAGTAGCTGCAGAGAATCCTAAATATACCATATGAGGTAGCTCCATACCTTCAGCGATAAAGCAGTTGAAGAAATCATCGTTTTGCTCAGTCTTTATATCTAAAGAGATGAACTCACCCTTCGAGTAGACAAAACGGGCCTTCACCTTTTCTGTAGCACTAACGAGATTAGCAACAGAACATGAAGCAAATTGATTACCTACACCGTCGTTGTCATTGTCATAAGAAGTATGTCCGTCACCTTTCATTGCCATGACTAATGGGAATACAGTGCCAGTTCTTTTATTCTTATAAGTATCAAAAAAGATACCTAATCCTTCGAAGTTATCAGCGGCACCAAAAACAGGGCCTTCTTGAAGCTTTGCAGAAGTTAACCAAAATGCAAAACCATCGCCATGTAAAGCTGTTTCCGAACCTATTTGGAATTCAAACTCAACTACAAATCCATTACCAGTTACAGGTAGTCTACTTGATATATAACCTGATTGACCAGGACGATCAGCAGTAAGTCTTATATACTGATCTTTGCGTAGAAGTGTTGAGCCACCAAAATCGAACCATTTTGAAAAATCTTGTACGTTGCTTATTGGTATAGAGAATGAATGTGTTATATATTCAGATCTTATATCGGATGGATCCAAAACAACAGCAGGATCTCTTGCAACTACTATAGACGATAATAGAGCAAAAATATAGGTAAAGAAAAGCATCATTAGTAACCGTGAAAGTGTGTTTGAGAAGTTGCAAAATGAGGTACACCTAACCTGATACTCAACTAATTAGAGTGATACAATTGATTACAACCCGAGTATTATCTACAGTTTTCACGTTTGAGTGATTCTCAGAATCGATATAGGTGGTGGCGAAGAGAATCTACGTGGTACGTGTAGTGTTAGGAGAGCGATCTAGGTGGAGAAAATTTAACTATGAGTATTTCATATATGAATGTTATTAAGATAAGATAAAAGGAAGTCAGTGATGTTCACATTGGATTCATTGTGATGAGGGAAGATAATCAATTGTAAATAGGGAAGAGAGTTAATAGTGAATAGGGGAGGCGATAAAGAGAAGTAGAGAAGCTCCAGTTATGGCTTGAAATGCCATAAAGGATCACCAATATATGTTAAAAGTTCAACACCATGACCTTTATTTATTGACTTGATCTCATCTGTTGACATAAGAAGCTTACCAACAGCTAACGCATTCTCCTTATTCTCTGCATTGATAACCAAATAGCTTCCCTTTTCATAATTCGTCTCTGTTAAACGCGCACCTGCAGATGTCAATCCAGGGCACATAATATTAGCACCTCCAAGTACAAATTTAATAGCACCTCTATCTACTTGAACAGTAGGAAAAGATGAAGGATACTTATGTACAAGTTTCAATGTTGGTATTAATCCATCGGTGTAATGTTCAAAGAAGAGGATCTCGTCTTCTAAAGTGTATAGAGTTATCTTGTTTTCGCATTTTATTTGAGAAACCTGACTCTTTTTAGGGATTATAAAATCGATAACAGATTCCAAACCTGGATATGTTTCGACAGCTCTTGATTTCAAGCCTCTTTGAGCTGAAGATTTCAAATTTGTTCTTGAATTGACATCAGAATTGGAAAATCTATTAAACCTTGTTAGCTTTAAACTTTCAATTTCGTCTTGTTTACTTACTTTTTAAACATATTTAATGATGAATGTAGAAATGAGAAATTTGTTGGAGTGGTGAAGTTACCTTGTTATAGACCTACAGTTAGGAGAATTGAATGAAATGTATCAAATCCATATTCTGCTCGCAATTGCTAGTAAATTAAGTTTATATTTATAAAATAGAGTATATACATTATTAGCTATATTGTGGTATAATAAATTATATGTTTCATCACATATTATCTCTTCTGTGAGCATTTGTACCACCATACTGCTTGTAGGTTTGTAGGATACTTCAGTCTCACTTCTCACTGTCATTCACCTTTCTTCTACATACAATGAATATACAACCACAAATAGAGAAGAAGATCCAACCGAGGAAAGTAATTGATTACAAAAACACTGTTCATAGGTGGAATGAACGGCTTCTTATGGGCAAAGATCAAGCCAGTGGTGGAAGTATCAAGAATGATGCTGCTCAATTGTTTGATCTTCTTCCTCCACAAGCTTACTTAAAAGATTATATTGTTAATACTGTAGCTAAATTTGCTCATCTTAGTATGAATAAGATTAGACAGCCTGTTACAGCTCTTGCATGGACTCCTGATGGTAGAAGATTGGTATCTGCTAATCTATCTGGAGAATTCACACTATGGCATGGAAATGCATTCAATTTCGAAACAATTATGCAATCTCACGATGCCGCTATTAGAGCATTAACCTATTCACATAATCAAGATTGGTTACTTTCTGGTGATGCGGAAGGTACGATTAAATATTGGCAACCAAACTTTAATAATATCAAAATCCTTGCTCCTGCTCATGGTGAAGCTGTTAATCAGATCGCTTTTTCTCCTCAAGATTCAAGATTTGTATCTGCATCAGATGATAATGATTTAAAGATTTGGAATTTTACACAAGGTGTAACTGAACAAACTCTTACTGGTCATGGATGGGATGTTAAATGTGCTGATTGGCATCCTTCAAAGGGATTAATTGTATCTGGTTCTAAGGATAATTCAATTAAGTTTTGGGACCCAAGAGTTCCTTACACATGTCTTACTACTTTAAAGATACATAAAGGAACAGTTACTCAAGCACAATTTCAACCTACAAGAGGTGATTTATTAGCTACTGCTGCAAGAGATCATTCTGCTAGAATCTTCGATATACGTGCAATGAAAGAAATATATCATTTAAGAGGCAATTCAAAGGATGTTATGTCACTTACTTGGCATACAATTAGTCCGTTAATTCTTTCTACAGGTTCATATGATGGACAATTGTCACATTATACTCTTGATTCAAAAAGAGACGATATTGATCCTAAAATGATTAACCCCTTTCACATAATACCACATGCACATGACTCAGCTATTTTTGATATGAAGTATCATCCAATGGGTCATGTTTTAACAACAGGTTCACATGATAGAAATACTAGATTTTGGGTCAGAGCAAGACCTGATGATCCTGTTGATTTCAAAGATAAGTATTATCTGGGTGCTGAAGAAGCTGAAAAGTTGGGGTATGGAAACAATGCATATAATAATTTTAATAATAATGCTGGGAATATGGCGAATGATGATTTCGAAAACGATGACCAAGATGATATGGCTGATGCATTAGAAGATCAGAATGCTGAACAACCAAATGAGGCTGAACAATATGTCGATCAAAAGCCTGTATTTACGATTCCTGGATTGTCTAATACATTTACTTCTCCTCAAGATTCAGCTGAAAACTTTGGATCGCAAAATGGAGGTATACAAGAGAATGGAATGAATCAAGATATGCTTATGAAGATGTTCCAAATGTTCCAACAGAATCAACAAAACCAACAATGATAACGACATATGAATTGATACTTATCTAGACCGCGTAGATTACGTAAATTTATCCATAATTTTACATATTCTTGCAAACAATATTGATGATAACAATATATACAACAACTTTCACTTTAAGTTGTCCCTATGGGACATTTGGTCAATTTGAAACGATACAGAGAAGATTAGCATGGCCCCTGCATAAGGATGACACGCTTAACAAAGAGATTTACACATTTTTTTTTGCATTTTTAATATCGCGTTTATCTCAATTTTACTTTTATCAAATTTTATATACAAATATTATAAAAAATTGTTCAGAATTGAATATTGAAGACAACGATTACGAGTTTCGAACTCGATTTCCAAATATTACCCTACTCAATCCAGCAAAAAAGCCTAATTATTCCGATATAACGAAAAAACTCTGACCATATGTAAATTAACCAATCACAGCTGCTGTATTCTTACATACGAAAAAAAAAGTACCATATAGCTGCATCGATAATTTTGCCCAATAACGAGTTAACATTTTTCGAAACAACATATATTGCTATTTTCTTCTTTACTTTTTGGCATTCACCAGCAAAGGACTGAATTTCGGTTGTAGAAAAAGTGCAAAAAATACACATACACGCAAACCAATTACTTTTCAGGTGATAACAACTAACAAAAATGCTGGCTCAAAGTACTCTTTTAAGGGCATCTGTCCGTCGTACTTTACAGCAATCTTCAAAACGTCAAATTACAACTTCCGCTGAACAAACAACTAAGAAACCATCAACATCTTATGCTGTAGCTATGTCTGCAGGTGCATTGGGACTTGCAGGTTGGTATTATCACATGTATGTAAGTCCTGCTCAAGCTATGACTGCAGCTGAGCATGGTCTTCATGCTCCAGCTTGGCCTTGGTATCATAACAAGATGTTGCACACATTTGACCATGCTAGTATTCGTAGAGGTTTCCAAGTTTACCAAGAGGTCTGTTCACAATGTCATTCTTTATCCCGTATAGCATGGAGAAATCTTGTAGGTGTTTCTCATACCGTTTCCGAAGTCCGTGAAATGGCTGAGCAATTCGAATATGATGATGAACCTAATGATGTTGGTGATATCGAAAAACGTCCCGGTAAACTTGCCGATTACCTTCCTGAACCTTATCCTAATGAAGAAGCTGCAAGAGCAGGAAACCAAGGTGCTTTCCCTCCTGACCTTTCTCTTATGATTAAGGCTCGTCACAGTGGTGCTGATTATATATTTTCCCTTCTTACTGGTTACCCCGATGAAGCTCCTGCAGGTGTTCAATTAGGTACTGGTTTGAACTATAACCCTTATTTCCCCGGTGGTGGAATTGCTATGGCTCGTGTTCTTTTCGATGGTTTGGTAGAGTATGATGATGGAACTCCTGCTACTACTTCCCAAATGGCTAAAGATGTTGTCACTTTCCTTAACTGGGCTGCTGAACCTGAACATGATGAACGTAAGAGAACTGGTCTTCGTTTCTTAATCATCGTATCTGCTATGTGGGCTGTATCTCTCTGGGTTAAACGTTTCAAGTGGGCTCCTCTTAAGAACCGTAAGATCGTCTTCACTCCTCCTAAGAATTAAAATTGGTCCCCCTAAAAATCAATTCGAAAACATCTTATCCTCTTGTACTCTCGTCTTTTAGTCGAATTGTACTATATATCCTCTCTCTAATGGTCATATTTGCTAGATTTTTATATATCCTCACAAAGACTTCTACTCTACTACTTGTATCATTCCAAGAATCACACGGGGTACTTGATTCAAGTTTTCTTATTATTTTATATTGAAACGATTAGTATGAAATGTCCTTTCCCACCCTTTATTCAATCCGTTCACGCCCAACAACTGCAAGCCCCTTCAGCCTTCCAATCTGTTCTGTGACATGGTTATTCCCAAACACTTCCACGTACTCTAACCCAGGATTAGCCTTTAATGTTTTGTTAACAATAAGATCATCCACTACACGTATAAATGAAAGATCAAGACCTTTTAGGTTTCTGCAAATCTTATGAAGTCCTGTAAGATCTTCAGCTTCTGTGACAGCTACTGAATTCAAACTTAATTTAGTTAACTTTAATCCACATCGCTTTATAAGTGCTTTAACTCCTTCTCCTCCAGCATGGATAATTCTTGAAATAGACAAGTCTCTAAGAGTATCCTTCTTAGGCCAGTCAGTGAACAACTCAACAATATCTTCTTCTTCAAATTGAGGTGCTTCTGTAAGGTGAAATACTTCTATAGGACCTGTCAAATTCTCTTTAATTCCTTTAATTAAATCATTATTAAGATCTTCACATGCTTCAAGTTTAAACAATTCAAGTGTATTGCCATGTGTCTTCAACAGTGCTGTCATCGCAGCTGTAGAGTTTGCAGCTTGTGATTCAGATATAGCAACCATTTCATCTGTAGGGTGGTAAAGCTCAAAGGTGCGTAAGTATTTAAGCTTTGTTAGATGTGAAAATGTTGACAAATTCAAGCTATCACATTGCCTAATAACTAATTGAGAAACATTAGGGCAATACTCTGCCAATGCAGTCAACGCTGCATCATCAAAGTAAAGTGTATCACTAACAGCAAAAGATTCTAATGTTTCACCTACATGCTCAAAGAACTTAACCCAATATTCACTTTTGACCAGAAAAATACCATGAAATTCGGCCACCCTTAACTTATCAAGTCTTTCTGTCATACTTAAAAAAGTCTCTGATTTTAACCTCCCACACATTCCAAGTTTAAGAACTTCTATATTAGGTGCAAACATTGAAATACGATCAAAAGACTGATCTTCAAAATTAGCACAATCCCAAAACTCAACAACGTTTGTATCAGGTCTAGCAAATAATGGGATTAGTTGCATAGAAAGAACTCTGTTTCTAGATAAGGCGTATGAGAGTTGTAGTGTGTTTTCCATGTCCATATTATCAAAGGCATCTAAGTCATCAGCATACTGAACGCATAGTTTAAGTGATAATGACTTCAAACTGGGAATCAAATTCTCTTTCTTTTCAAGAAGTGCCTTAGCTTTAGCTTTAGTGTTTTTACGAACAGTTGCAGTCCTTCTCTTTTTTGCAGGAGGTTGTACAGGATCAACAGCTGGAACTATAACGTTTGGTGCTCTAACGATAGAATTTCCAGCAGTTTCAGTAATATTAACTTCTATACCTGCATCAATTGGTTCAACTGATTCACTTGATTCACCTTCTACTTCCCTTTCAGCGTTTCTTGTCTGAATATACTCTGCAACCCGGTCACGAAAAGTAGGAACGAATGTAGGAAACATAACATTCTCCATAGGATGTATATGAAGTGCAGGCTTTATACCATTCAACATCACAACTTCAGGGTGAACTTGAGGAAACTCAGGAGCAAGATCATGTAAAATTTGTAGTGTCTCTTCACGACTAATATCAGCATTATGTGCACGCAGGTACCTTTCCCGAACTTGTATAGCGCTGATATTGTTCTCCTTCAAGAACTCAGTTAACGCTGAATTTGGACCTTTAACATTTGATCCTGTCCGCTCTCTATCTTTCTTATACCATCTATTTGAGCTCATTATGCCTGATAAAATGCCTCTATAAGTTGAAGATAGTGTCACAGATTTACGATGATCTGTGACTGATAAAAATCATCACCAACCGGGTAAAAAAATTGATTGATTCCAAAACCTTCGCAATCATAACTCTTATGACATTGCATGTTAAAATGAAATGGTTGAGCATATAGAAAAGCGTCGTAAAGTTGAAGTTCAAAATGGTGAAAAATACTTACATACAATCAACCGAAAAGTGCTTGATTTTGATGGCGAACGCGTCTGTTCTGTGACATTGACTGATTCTTATTTATACGCGTGCTTGATATGTGGCAAATACTTCAAAGGTAGAGAATTGTCGTCTCCTGCATATATCCATTCATTAAATGAAGATCATCATTTATTTATAAAGTTATCGTCACATATGGTCTATGTCCTACCTGATGGTTATGAAGTTCAAAATCGACTCCTTGATGATATAATGCGATATGCCAATCCTACATATACAAAAGAAGAAGTACTTGCTTTGAAAGTAATGAATACTGAATGTTTAGATCTTGATAATAGGAAGTTCTATAGAGGTTGTATATTGATTATGCCGATTGGTAAGAGCAGCTACATAACATCAATTTTACAACTGATCTCGTATATATCACCCTTAAGAAATCTTATATTATTAGAATCTATCAGCTATAAAGACCCTTGTCTTTATGAATTGGGGTTAGTTGTTAGAAAACTTTGGAATAATGATTCCTTTAGATCTGTTCTATGTCCGCAGTCGTTATTACTTAGCATCACAGCTAAATCGAAGAAACGGTTTTCAACAGACAAATATTCTGATCCCTTGGATTTCATGTTATGGGTATTTCATTTACTGAACAAATCAGCAAGTGGTGAAGTCATAAATCGTTTGTTTCAAGGAAAATTAAGTTTGCAATCAAGTAAAATCGAGACTTCATTAGATGAAAAAGATAGACTTGTTTTTGATGATATTGGATTCACTGAAAAGCAAGTTCCTTTTCTTTATCTGACAATGGATTTGCCTCCTAAATCTTTATTTGTTGAAAAGATAGACAGATCTGTTGTAAACCAAGTTTCTTTAATTGATTTACTTAACAAGTACAATGGGGTTAATATAGAGGAATTGGCTTCTGAAAGAAGAAGGTATAAATTGAAAGAATTGCCTTTATATCTTATTATTGTATTAAAAAGGTTTAAAAAAGGTGAAAAGCTTAATGAGAGAAATCCTACGTTGGTTACATTTCCTTTATCTATTGATCCCTTCATAGGTTCAACAAATAAGTACAATCTACTTGTAAATGTAGTGTACCAGCAAGGAGAGAAACAAAATGATGAAGGAACCTTCAAAACACAGATCAGAAATCCTAGTAATAATTCATGGTTGGAATTAGGTGATACTTCAAAGGAAATCTCTTCTGAATCATTGTTTCTTGGAGAATCGTATATTCAAGTATGGCAACTGGATAAACGATAATGTAATCAGTAACCACAATGTTTTGCAATAATGCAGACCATAATTTTGTGATAACTGATTGCAGATATAGTTAAAAAACTACTCTGCTTAATATCGCCTGACAATATGACACAAACACGTTAGTTCCTAGTATTCATGCATCGTATCAGGCTTTGTATCTACAATCTACTTTGTGTCAATAATGAATCTAATTAAGTACCATACTTTGACTTCCTGCTGCAGATTCTAACTTCCTAAACTGGCCTTCAGACTTTCTATACGATGATTTTGACATCATAGACCTTAAACTGCTTACCAATCCTGCATCTTGGTCTCCAAGAAACGTAATAGCAGTACCTTTATTTCCTGCACGGCCTGTTCTTCCAATTCTATGAGTATAATTTTCAATGTTCTTAGGCATTTCAAAATTAACTACAAGACTCACATCTGGAATATCAATACCTCTTCCTGCAAGGTCAGTTGCAACCAAAATATCAGCATTACCAGATTTTAGCATTTTCAATGCGTGTTCTCTTTGCACTTGTGACTTATCTCCATGCATTGTAGCTACTCTGAATCCGGAATCTTTTAAAAATGAAGCTATTTCTTCACAATATGGTTTTGTATTGACAAAAACTATCTTCGGAGGTGTATACTTGTGATTTCTAAGCAGAGAAACAACAAATGTCTTGCGTTCCTTTTCGCGAGGCAAATATTGAACTTGCTGATCAATTGAATCCACAGAATGGCTACTTCCTCCAATTATAACTGTTCCTGGATCACTTAAATACTTCTTTGAAAGTTCTTTAATTTCAACAGGCATCGTCGCAGAAAACATCATAGTTTGAACATTATCAACTTTAGGAAGGCAATCCAAAACATTTTGCACTTGTTCTTGAAATCCCATAGATATCATTCGATCTGCTTCATCCATAACAACAAATTTACATTGATTGAGAACTGCTATATGACTTGAAAGTACATCATTAAGCCTTCCAGGTGTAGCAATTACAATTTCAACGCCTTGCCGTAGCTTTAAAGCTTGATCATCAATATCATGACCACCAATCAATGTGGCAATCTTTATACCAAGACCATCTGCGAATTTAGATGTCTCTTCATCAATTTGAAGTGCCAATTCACGAGTTGGACATAAAACTATAGCATAAGGACCATCTGCTGCAGTTCTACTGTTAATCCTTGGTAGTTTCATGATTTTTGTGAGTAGTGGCAAAGCAAAAGCTAAAGTCTTTCCACTACCTGTTTCTGCAAGACCTAGCGTGTCCTTTCCAGATAAAGCAATAGGAATAGCCGCCTTCTGAATCGGTGTCGGAGTGGAAAAGTTGATGCGTTTTAACGTGTCTGTAATTTCTGCAGGCAATTTGGTTTCATTCCATGTTCTTGCTGGCAATGGCAAATTTGAACCCTGGAAGGAAAGATTGAAATTATCGTTAAAGATTCTCCAATCACGCTTAGTCATTTGCTCCAAATTCTTTGTCTCCCAAGAATTGTCAGCTGAATCGTCGATTACTTTATCATAAGAAGGTTGTTGAACAATATCCATAGTGTACAAGTCATCATTTACAGCTGAAGTGTCTAATCCTTCTTCCCATTCGAAGTTGAATTTACTGTTCTTTTTACGCTTCTTTGATGTTACATTAGTGGGCTCTGAATTGTATTGTGGACGTTTTAAAGGAGCTTGTTTGATGGTTTCAACAGGTTTAACAGGCTTCACTTTGTTTTCAGAAACTCTACTAGTTTTTGACAAAAACACTGGTTTCTGTAGATTTGAACCATTGTTCTTCAGTTTTACCAAATCCTTAATAGATGGAGGTCTAGACATACCGATTAAAATCTAAAGGATACATTATTATGTCAATTGTAAGGTGAATGATCGAGAAGAATTTTCATTTTGTGGTTGAATCCGGGTAAAAAAATTGGAAGTTTACAACGTATGAAATTTGACAAATGTTGATATTATTTGATTCAATTACATATTAAGAGATTATATACAGGCAGAGTCCGATCCGATAAAATGATTAGCTTTTCTTTGATCTTGGACTTGTGTCAAGAAGTTCTGTTCCGAAGACATGATCCCAGAACTTAGAAGTTACGCCGAATCCAAGATCATAATTCAAATAATGGTGGCGTAAATGATAAGACTTGAGTTCTTGCATGTATTTAGGTAGAGCAACATGATGCAAGAAATAATGTGTGCAATCGTAACAAATATAGCCAAGGATACCACCTGTGAAAACAGCAAGAGCGATATGATAAGGGAAAAGAGAATGAGCCAATCTATAAAAGGGAGTAGCTAATACAACAAATAAAGCTGGAGGCATGACAAGTCTCATGCGATCCATGGGAAGGTAATGATGAACACCATGAAGTAAGAAATGAAGAGTGTAAGCAACTCTATGTTCAGGTAAATAATGATCTATGTGAAATAGGAATCTATGCATTCCATACTCGACTAATGTCCAGATGAAAAGACCAAGAGCAAATAGAGGTAAAAATTGGTACCAATAAAGCCCTTTCAAAGCCAAAAATGCACCATAACAATCTGCAGGGATCCAAATCATAGGAATAAGCCACCATGGAGTAAGAGAAATAGGCTCTAAGAAATTACCAAACAAAGGTGCATTACCTTGACCATAATGTCTTGGACGATGAACTTGATCCAAATAAAACTCCTTTGAGAAATCAGAAAAAAGTACTTGTAATATCAAAGGTTTACTTAGATCTAAGAACTGATGAGATTTGAAATCGGAATCATAATCGGTCTTGATGGAAAGTTCTTCTTCGCATGACATACCTGTCATATTGTATACACCACGCTCTTCGACAGACAAACCAGGTTCAGTAATGAGTTGTTGCTCTTCTTCCTCAGTAGCCTTAAAGGCAACGAGATAATCTTCTAACATCTCATATGCAGATTCGGAATGAGCATGAATCATTTCATCTTTAAGTACATCGGTAATGTCTTGGCCTGCATAATCAAGAAGGTATTGTGAACCACCAGGATGATCTTCCAAAAATGGCGTAATATCATACACCAGTCTATTGTTTAAAGTAACATACACCGAACTCTTTGTACGGTGAGAAGCAACTTCACTTGCAGTAAGAAGAGGTAATTTGCGCGTCGTGTCCATAGTACAACTCTGAGAAGTGTGAAGCTCGCTTATACGGAATAAAAGATAAATGTAACCTCAAAGTTAGCCCTATAAAAATATGCTTATTTCTGTTCGTTTTTGATGAATGAAAACAACAAAAAATACGTGTTTATATAATAAAAAACAAATATAAATTTTGTAATAGAAGTGGTGAGATCTTTTTTTAAGCCTTCGATGATCTTAATTACTCCGGCTTATAGATATTTCCGTGCACCTATAAAATACAGGGTAACAAATATTTTTCCATTATTTAACTTGTTCCTAAAATGGTAAATGATCTACGTAACTTTCGAAAACCTTTTGTGGTTTGGCGATTTTGACTTCATTTTTGACTATTTTATTTATTGATTTAGGTGTCTTTTGGATTAAGTAAGCCCGCTTTTCTTAAATTTGTGTGTCGTTTGTTTATTGCACGAAATACGCGTAACATTCTACTAGATCTATTGTTTGTTGTCTTATTGCCGTTTCTGGAATACAAAGAGTTTGGTGCAATTTTGGATGTCAATTTTTTCTTTATATCACATATAATTGTATATGATAGTTATTGAAAGTGGTATATCACCAATTATTATTTGAAAACGGTGTATTACTATGAGTTCAGATTACATACCCTTTAAGAAGCGATCTCACAAGTTTGTAGCCTCAAGTTCACAGGAAACTGCAACTGATTTGGAAGATAATGAGAATGAGTTGCTATTCCAAGAGATTGCTTATTTGAACATTGGCAGTAAGACTTTACCATTGACTGGTGCAGATTTACCTTTTAGTGTGGGTAGTGATATGAAATGTTCATTTAAAGTGCCTGAAGTTAATGATGTAGATTTGATATTCAGTTTAGCTAATTCTTCTAATGAAGGCTACTTGATTTCCGTGAAATACACTGGGTCAGGCTCCGTCACAGTTGATGGAATTCTTCTATTTTCTAAATGTTCTAATATGTTACTTTTTCAGGGCTCAGTCATCATGATTTCTGATTTCAAGATAGTGTTTTATTACCCAGAAGAGCATTCTGCAGGTAAATTTCTTCAAAGTTTTGCTGAGGTTGAAGTAATTAATAACAGAGTGAAGAAGACTACTTGTCGATTGAATCATATTACTTATGCAGTCAAAGTCTTTAAACCAGTCATTAAAAATCAATTCACAGATACTCACAGTCCACTTCATGAAGCTTTTAAAAGATTGGAACTTATGCATCCTAACATTGTTAGGAACCTTGAGGTTTATAAAGAAAAAGCTGGACTTTTTCTGTTAATGGAATATATGTCTGGAGGTGATTTGTATGATTATATTCAAACAAATGGTGCCTTGTCTGAGTTAAATTCCAGATCAGTTATACGACAAGTTGCATCTGGTCTTGATTACCTTCATAGCAAAGGAGTAGTTCATAGAAATATAAAACCAGAAAATATTCTGTTTTTAAAACCTGGGAATTTTGATTGTATTAAGATTTCAGATTTTGAGATGGCTAAAATAGTTTCTGACCCTTTATGTGCTACCACGTTATGCGGAACTCCTGCGTATACTGCTCCAGAAGTATTAGAATCAAGTTCTACTAGATCATATACGTACAGTGTTGATATTTGGAGTACAGGCGTTGTTCTTTATACATGTTTGAGTGCGACAGCTCCATTTTATTACAAGTCTGGACCAACAATGACAGAGCAGATTCTAAACTGCAAATACGATTTTCCAGAACATACATTTGGCAGTGTTTCATCTTCAGCAAAGTATCTTATAAGAAAAATGATTTGTCGAAAGCCAACAGACCGATACACTGCTGGTGAAGTGCTACAGTCAGACTGGTTAACCGAGAGCAAAACGTTGTATAATTTACAGTCTGATGATGTATCTGGGGATTTTGTGCCATCTACAAACACAGATAAAGAAGTTAACACATATATGCAATTTGGTTCAGGGTTTAATCCAGCTGAAAGTATGTTTTCGCAAGCATCAGATATATCAGATGAAATGATCGAAACTGGGGCAATGTTTTGATAAATTGTCATTATTAACTATGTTCAGGTTCCAGCCAACTTCCATTAAGAAACACAGTTACCGGGTTTGTGTAATCTAGTTGGTAGGACGCGCGATCAAGGTATGCAAGCCTTAGATAAATCGGCAAAGATTCTTGAAAATTACGAAATAATGTCGAAGTTGTCATGAATTGCGAAAGATTTATTCCATTCCCATTACCACGATATACCTCTACATCATTCAACAATAAACTGAATCCCTTGAATGTCACTTCAGACTCGATTTTGTTCCATTGGACAAAAATCTCATTCAAACTGGTGATATAGAAGTCAAGAATTTCAGGCAGTACAGAACCTAATGGTCCATCTCGACGGATAGTTTGTGCAGGTTCTATCAAAGAAGCAAATCCCCATCTTCCTATACCATTGAGAAGGGTTCCAATTAAGAATCCTTGAAGCATAAGAGATATTTTTGAATAAACAATAGTCGATGGAAGGAGGTATAGTCCAATTATATAATGGTGCATTCTGAGAGTCAAATTTGGGCCGATAATCCATGCAAAAACTATTAAAACTAAGAACGAAACGGAATAATAAACTGTCAAAGATTTGAAGTACACTGAGTGGTAGGCGGCTTTTGCCTGTACTAGCAAAGCAGAAAGTACCAAAATAAACAATATAACGGAAGTCAAAAATGCGCCTGGCATAGTGAGGATATCTGAAATAATAAACCTGTCTATTGGTAATCTGTCGATAGTGTAATTGAATAAAGAACCTATCCAGAGACCAAGTAACCACAGAGAAGTGATGCTTTTACGAGAAGGAGCATATAAGAAAAGCAATGCTACACACTTGTCGTATATTATGTACAAAATGAAGGACAAAGGCAACAGGTTTTTAATAAATAAAGAAACAAGGGAAGCAACAGGAGTTTCATCGTGCAAAGTGTTTGGAGGATCAGAAACAAGACATATAGTTGCAAATGATAGTATGACAACTGCCCAATACAGTATGGCTTCTGATTCAATAAAGAAGCTGAGCGATACAGACGCAATTACATTCAAAAACAATATAATGAATTTGAAGTCATGACAGGTTTGAGAACATGGTTCTAGACGATAAGAAAAGGGGAAAGCAGAATCGAATGCGTATGACCTTATAAGGTTTTGAGATTTTGCTGGATAATTAGAAGATCTGCCAGTCATTATTACTTTAACGCAGCCTCCAAAAAAGTTAGAAATTATACCGTCATGAATAGCTGAAGGACATATAAAAGAATCTGCTCTGTATGTGCCTGATCCTATAACATAATTGTCATACAACACGGTCTGATTTCCTACAATTCTCGGTGTATAAACCATTGAAGATTCTCTACATCCAGCAGAACATCTTACAGCTAATTGAGTATCGAGTAATACATCGGGACAATGGATTCCATTTAACCCACATTCTCCGTTCTTTAACCAGAATGAATCATTACATTCTATCCAACGCACCTCGTCTTCATCATATGTACAACTCTTTAAGTTCAATGAAATTATCAATAACAACCATCCAAATAATATTATACTTATATATACCAGATTCTTTACTTCCTTTCTCGAAGTAGAGACGTTGTAGTAAGGAAGAGCAGAATTGCGAGAGTGCATTCTTAAAGGAACATGAAACGTTGAAAATCTAATATACACACTTCTACTAAATCAATTGTTATTTCTTCGATGAATATACACGCAATTTGCAACAGCTATTTCCTTTTGTAGATCCTTATGAGTGTTTATCGATCGATAGTAATGCGTTGTTAAGTAAACACAAACAACTTTTGATCTTACCGTTTACATTTAACAATGACATCATCATATTATGATATTTTGGGGTTTAATACATTTATAAACAAAGATGATATTACAGATGATGATATAAGAAAGGCTTATAAAAAGGCATTGCTTATAAATCATCCAGACAAGTCCAGATCAACAGCTAGTAAGAAGACTGTTGACGACATACAAATTGCTTATAATTCTTTAAGGGATATAAATAAACGTAATGAATATGATAAGTTTTTAAAGGGTGAGATTACGTCAGTTTCTGATAATCGATCTTTTTCTGTAGATGAAGGCTGCGAGATCTGTGATCTCGATGATATGAATTATGACCAGTCGTTGAATGAGTGGAGTTTAGAATGTAGATGTGGATCAGAATTGGCATATAGAATAAAGGAATCTGATTTAATAGATAATATAGATATTGGTGAAATCTTAATACAATGTAAGGGATGCAGTTTATGGATAAGAGTATTGTTTCAAGAGGATCAAGGATAACCATATTAATTTTGACTGTATGCGCTAAGTTGATTGAATGCATTTGGACTGTGTCTTCCAGATGTATTGTTTTGAGAAAATGGGTTATTGCTTCCTGCTGTAGTTCCATTTTCATTCGATTGTGTAGATGTCTGTACACTGCTGTATTGGGTGTAGTTATTAACACCTTGTGGATATGCGCCTGGTTGATTGTACATTGACATGACCTGAGCTTTTCCTTGTGGAGTTACACCTGTTGGTTGAGAAACTAAAGGAGAGGGGTATCCTGTATATTGTTGCTGCATGGAGTATTGAGTGAGGTTGATTTGACCGGTAGGTTGCATTGGCACTTGTGGCATACCTGTTGGTTGTATTTGAATTTGTTGCATTCCTGTTGGCATTTGTGGCATACCTGTTGGTTGCATTTGATGCATTTTTGGTGGCATCTGCTGCATTTGCATCTGCTGCATTTGTGGTATGTTCATTTGCATACCCGTTGGCTGTGCTTGATGTATTGGCATAACCGTTGGTTGCATCTGCATTTGCTGCATACCTGTTGGTGGCATACCTGTCTGCTGCATTGACATTTGCTGTATTTGGTTCATTTGTTGCATACCTGTTTGCTGTATTGGCATATGCGTCAACTGTACATGCGAATTCTGACTCAATGTCGATTGACTCCATCCACTATCATTGCTGCCAAAACCCATAGATATTGGCGCGAATGTTTCTTGATTAGGACGAGGCGGAAGTTGCGGTGGCGGTGATTCAGTTTCACGAGAACTTGTCCTACCTTCTCCAGTTGGCTGATTAGTTAATACATCAATTGCTCGATTCAAATTACCCTTGCATAGAATCAATGCTTCTACAGATTCGTCATAATTATCAAATCCCATGTCCTCTAAATTTGACAAATTCTTACGATACATGGATCTTTCATTCTGTGTGGATTTACGGCCTGTAAGAAAAGGTACTGATTTCTTTGCCATGGAGTCCCGTCTCGATCTAGTCACCTTGTTACGATTATAGCTATCAGAATTACTAGCATCAGAATAGCTGTCGTCTCTTCTTGATCTATACTTATCTGAATCATACTCACTTCTAGTATCTCTGCGATTTCTTCGAAATGATGAACGAGGTTCTTCTCCATAATCTCTAATAGTATCAGGATCTTGAAAAAGTCTTCTCTCATATTTGTTTCTAATGTACTGTTCTACAGTACCGTCATCATCTTCATATATCGGAGGGTGGTATTTTTTTGGGTGTGGATTCCAATACCTGTTGGCCTTGTGATTACCCCATTTCTGCATATTTTGTACCTGTTCTTTGGTCCAATCGTCCATTGTTAGACTTTTCACTTTCGAAATATGTGAACCAAGCTTCCTGTGAATAGCTGCGCATCTTCCGCAAAGAAAAACTCCTAAATTTGATGAAGCCCATGAAACTCCATCTTCGTCACATTCGGCACATTTAGAGTTATCACGATCTTGTAAAAGTTTCTCTAACGTGTCACGATTTCTTGCTGCTCTACGTTTTCCTAACATTTCTTTAGTTAACCTCTCAGCTCAGTTTTTTTTCTATGTTTCGTGTCGAAAGAGACCTGCATAGCATTTCCGAATTGAGTCGTGGTTGCAACATTTGAAATAGAGTTTCACTACAACTATGTCGCCGTGATTTTTCATACATTTTTTCTTTCCTAATAACTGTCCTCGACGCTTCTATATTTTATTGACTAACATATCTTTTTTCTTTTTCAAAAGGTGAGTGAAAAGAAGAGTCTGAGTTTGTTTTTTTATTTAATTTTAAGCAGGTGAAAATTGACTGTTTCAGAATCTCGAGAAAGCAATTTTGAAAGTACTTTTTTAGCTTTGATTGTTCACGCGGATTTACTTTGCATCATTGGTTTCCTATTTTAATATTGCATTATGAGTTATGATTCAGGACGTGGTCGTAGAAGTGGTGGCTACAGAAAAGGTAGAAGAAATGATGATCGCATGGATGATGAAAGGTCACGTAAAAATCCGAATTTGGTAGCAGTTCAGATCGGACATCCAAACCTTGCAACTATTCCACATGCGGATTTTGTTAGGTTTTTAGAACAAAGGTGTGCTGTACAATTACAAGATTCATGGGTTGTAGATGGTACAATGTATGCTGAACTTGGACCCGAGAGTGCTTCTTCTTTACTTAAATGGAATGGTATTCAATTCTCAGGTCAACCAGTCGTCATCACACAAATAAATAATCCTCCAAAACCTAGATTTGGCGGTAGCAAATCGAATACCCCTGAGCCTAGAAATTCCGGTAAACAAAGTGCTGTTGAGATGCTGTTGAACTTTTTAAATCAAAGGTATAACGCTGAACAGAAATTTTTGAATCTTTCTGGTTTGTCACAAGATCCTTACCTTATAAGTAATGGGTTATTTTCGACAGCTTCGACCCAGGCTAAAATGTTTCCTGCTATGATGAAAGTAGCTGAAACAAGAATATCAAATGTTGAAAGTGTATCATTAGACCATAACAGCTTATCGGATGTTGCACTTGTTACTACACTCTCTCAAACGTACCCTAGATTGGTCAATATATCACTTGCTAATAACAATTTTCAAAATATACGTGCACTTGACGCCTGGAAGCACAAGTTTAAGCATTTGAAGCAATTGATATTAGCTGGAAATCCAATGCAAGCTAGCCCTGATTATCAATCTTCTGTGATGGAAATGTTTCCTAAATTGATGTTTCTAGATGGTCAACAAATTAGAACTGAAGCTGATCTCATTGCACAAATACCAAGAGTGCCATTGTTACCTAAACGTGTGTTTTTAGAGAATCCAACAATTGCAGAAGTTGTTGGTAACTTTTTGACGCATTTTTTCCAGCATTATGACAGCAATCGTGAACTACTTTCCCCTCTTTATGACGAGCAATCACAGTTTTCAGTCAGCACTTTTAGAGATGGACCGGGTACTAATCAAATTACTCATTGGAATGGATATTCTTCTAGAAATTTTGTTTATATTACCAATGCTAAAAAGCGTCAAGACCTACTCTATCGCGGACAGTATCAGATTATATCAGCTATGAAGAAAATGCCTAATACCAAGCATAATATAACTGACCCTGTGAGAACAGCTTTAGAAGCTTACACTGTTACTGGCATTAGACAACCGGATGATCAATGCTTGCTTGTGACTATCCATGGAGAGTTTAGTGAAAGATCTTTAAAGGGCCAAGGTTACAGGTCATTTGATAGAGTTATGATTCTTACTCCAGGAGGACCATCAGGAATGATTATCATATCAGATATGTTGACTGTACGTCCGAGAGCGCATCCTGCTGTTTTTGAACCAGAATCTACTAACACCAATGTTCCTTCTCTTACCACATCAAGCTCTGCCACTACAAGTTCTTCAGGCTCTGTAGGTCCAATTAAACCTGACGACCCTGCTCTACAAGGTCTCACTCCTGAAAGGATAAATGTTTTAACAAGGCTAATGGAAGCAACGAAGTTAAATGCTTCTTACGCTAGAATGTGCCTTGAACAATCTGATTTTGACTTCAACCAAGGATTTGCTTTGTTTCAACAAGCTCAAGCTTCAAATAGTTTACCTCCAGATGCTTTTATTAGTATTTAAGGTATTGTTTATTATTTTCTATATGACAACCCCTTCACAATTATATTTCATAAAACACATAATGTATACAAATAATTATGTTTGATTCTGGAACATATTATTCGGAATGTAGTCGATACTATCCTCAGCCATTTATGGACGATCAGTATGATCTTCTCATTGTGGTGCAGAGTGATTGAATGGTATATTTTTACTTTATTAATGATTTTTAGATATGAAGCCATTCTTGAAGAATACAAATAGAGACCTACGTTAAAATCTTTGATCTCAGATCTGAAATTTTAGCGCGGTATTTAACCTTTCTGCAACAACAAGGTACCTTTCAGATCTACGATCCCTTTCTAACATATATTTAATTATGCATTCTCAATAAATGGAAAATCTTAAATTTCATTAATCTATTTTTATGCTAATGTTTTACTTCTGTTAGATGTTTCTTTCTTGTTGGTGTGACAAAATCAGTTCTAGAAATATATAAATAGAAGCCTGTTGAACTAAGAGATATCTTATTCCAGGAACAAGTTGCTGAAATAGCAAGTACAAAACATCTAGAATAGGCATAAGATTCGGATTGTTTTGTGCCTTATTTTAATTTGATAGATTTTTGCCTTGAAACCAATTAAATATAAGGAGTCCCCAAAATGAGTGGTTTAAAAATCATAATTTGGCAAACTGGAAACGACATCATGGCATAGTAGCACTTATTCTATCAACTAAACAGGTATATTAATAGGATGTATATAAGCTATTATAAGAAGCGTTATTAGTGAATGACAACCATACACTTATACGTAATTACTTCTCTTGCGAAGATGACTTATGTAGTTTATATAACATTCAAAGATAGCTGCAGCGAGTCAAAATTAGGATGAACATATTCATATATAAATGAACTATGCATTTCGAATTCTGGTTAATCTTCTAAATATCCTATCGAAACTTTTGCATCATATTTCATCATGACTCCACTCCCTGATCCCATCAAGCAGATCCTAGTATCTGATCCGCAGGTTACTACTACCACCTTGTTCGAACAGTACTTTACTTCACCTCTTGCCCCAACTAGCATTACATACTTATCAAATTGTATAGAAACTTCAGGCGTTGTCTCTGATGTTTACTGCTTTCAATGCATTCCTACGGCGGTAACATATACTCCTGCTCCTTCTCTTGAAACTTCCAACGGTGAAGTATCCATTTGGGATACTTATGATATATTATCAACTAAGACATCTGTTGATACTGAGCAAAGTATAACTGCCAAAATTCCTGTTGTAGTTTCTGTCGAAGCTCCCGCATCAGAATCTAATTACATTGGCATGCAATTTGCAGATCAAGCTACACCCGTTACTTTACCCATAGTAGGTAGATCAAAGAATGAAATGCCTCAACATTCTCCAAGCAATTGCGATAACTACGCAACATTTTTCTATAATCTAACTATCTATGAAGTTAGTAATGCAGTATTTAACGGATTTAATGATGAATCAGCTCTTTACGGACATTACAACAACAATCCTGACCAGTATAAAGTTGCTGACTGGGTAACATTATTTGACTATTACAACATAAAGGATTCTTACGGAGTGACCTTAGATATTACTAACCATCATTCTGATTGGGCTTTTCTGATATTTGTTAGCAATCGATATCAGATCATTTCAGATGTAAAGAGGGATCATGTTTTAGTTAACACAGAAGTTGTGGAGGGGTTCGATGTTCCTGCTGGAAATATTCTTTTCTCTCACTGGATAGCTGAAGGAGGTGCTGCATTTGAGTGTGGTAACCAAGATGCTATAGATCCAACCCAGGGGGAAGTCGCTACATATCTACAAGGTGAAACGCTGACTACAGAAGAATTATACACATATGAATTATCTCACACTATTGGAGATGGAATTTATGCAACACGACAGGTTACCAAGATTGCTATTATGAATCCAGCTGCACTGCCAGATAGGGTTTTGCTAAAATTATATTCTTCGTACTTCAAAGGCTCCAATTAAAGAGTGTTCCAACAGTTACTGGTGTTGTTGAATAATGAAACTGGGTACAAAGCGTAAGGGATGTACCATATGAAGGACTCTTAAGCCTTCGAAAACGAAGCATTACAAATAAGTTGCATAGGTATCTGGGTAACTCTTAGGGATCCATTCAACCATAATAGTAGTGCTTTATACTGCGAATCTATGAGATATATAAAATTCATTGTAGATTTCTAAACTCTTAGAGTCATTGTGCGGCTGTGAAGGACTGCCTATAAGAGGCAACCAGACCTCATTTCTTCCACTTTCTCAAACCATCACAATATACACAATTGGTTTAATCATATAACTAGGCTTATAAAATGGCGTCTTAATTGCTTTTTTAGGAACAGTAATTATGAGGTTGAATAGCTTTTAATACGCGAAGAACTGGCTATGGATATGGGTCAATATTTTAGGATCTAATACCTGATAATTGTTTATTAACATATTAATTCTGATGTAATAATTTCGGGTTAAAAGATTATATAAAATAAGAAGTGTAATACCGCTTAAACAACAGTAGCTCTAGGCAACTTGGTAGTTGTCTTGAAGGTAGCAGTGCTGATATCTGCTCCGGCGTTGTAGAGATAGGTAATCGGGTTAATTGCACTTGCGGTAGTTGGTTCAACGGTTCCAACACTGTACTGCAAACCATCAGCATGGAGGCTTTGATATTGAGGAGTAGCTTTGATTTTGCTTTCAACAGCTACATTGTCAGCCCAGTTTCCAGTAGTGCCAGCACTGCAGGCAGCTGCGCAGAAGGAGTCTTCGTTGTCAACATAGACTCCAAAAGCAACATTTGAAAGCTCATCAAGTGGGAGCAATACAGTATTGTATTTTCCAGTGCCTTCATATGCACGAGCGGTGAAGGGGTTACTAGCACCACATGCGGGTAAAGTAAAGGTATAGTAGCGCACATCAGAAGCAGCCATTGCTACAGATAGACGGCGAATGAATGGTAAGCAGTTCTTTCCTGCGGGACAAGTGAAAGAACGACTGTTATAAGTACTGCCGAGCGACCTGTATTTAGCCAACTCATAAGATCCTCCTCTGTATACGCGCAATCCTTCTTTAAGAACATTCAAAGCATTGTTCCATGCACTTCCATCTTCAGCATTAGTGATAGTGAACCCTTCTTCTACAGGTGTACTTTCCTTGAGCTTGATGCTCTTAGTGAGTGCAGAATTACCATTCTTATTGCAAATACAATCACCAGCCTGCTGGCGCTTTGTATAAGCCAATCCAAGAATATCAAGCTCTACAGATGTACCATACTTAATATGACCAGTGCTTTCATCAAAAAGAAATATTTTCAATATTTCACTTCCGGTAATACACCCGATCATTGATGGGTCACTGAGAAATGGTGCACCGTACGCTCCAGGGTTAGTGTGCAAGATTTGCTCTCTAAACTCAGTTATATTGTCCTTAACAACTGCTCTTTGTTTTGGCAGGGCAAGGTTATTGACATAAATGTTAGAGATAGAAGCAGTACTTGTGGGGTTGGCTGTGGTACCTGGCTCTGCAAGTACAGCTGCTGCAATAGTAAGAAGGGCAGTTAATTTCATGTTGGCTAATTGATTGAGAGGTGGATTGATTTGAAAAGATGTGGATTTAGGAAGTCTATTTATATTTGAGATTTTGTATTGCATATCCAGATAGAATATTTAGCTTTTTGTTTCTTTGTCAAATTTGTTAATTTTTGCTACATTCTTGTTGCATTCTTGTCATTTTTGAATTGGATAGGTGCTTCAATGTAGCATACATTTCTTGGCTCTTCAAAATTGCTTTTATAATTGTTGCAAATTGAATAATGAATCGGATAAGCTGTTGATTATGGCATATTAATTTGGCCGGCTGTCTGGCAGATGAGAGTCATTACAAAAGCATGTCACATTCGTACAATTATACTTTGGTTTCTCGATATATTACGAAGTTCGTATTATTTGAAATGCTTACTTAGATTATTTCATCGAGAATCTTTATTTTTTAATTGTTTTCTGCCATTTTGTGGATGAAGGTGTCTATGCTTGAGTTTATAATTTGTCTTGAACTTTTAAAAATATTGGCTCAAACTGTACATTCCTTCTGGAAGGTATGCAACTCAAATATTTGCTGCAAACTTTATGGTTTCTTAAAACTGACAGCTCGCTTATTACATGAAACATCTCATTAAAATTTGACATCTCGTTAATTGTTCTCTGCTTGCCACTTTCGCTTAACCATAAAATCCTGCATATAGTTTAATTTGGGAAACTTGTATCGGCCTGTCAATGGGGTTTACAAGATTGCGAGGATGAACGTGTTATGGAACATCTGCTTGATTGTTTCTTAACTATTTGACATCATATATTTCGGAAAGAATACTGCATATCTGCCGGTATGAAGTTTGTATTCTCTCGATGAACACTATTGCTACATAATCTTGGAAGCAATCAAGCGATGGAATTCCGTGAATAGTATAAGTGGTCTTGTTTCTTGTTCTCTTCGGCTGCGAATATTTTTCTGCCAGTTATATAACGGTGAGATCAGACGAAGTAAATGTAAAGTGAAATATATTGCCAGCCTTGTTGTATTTTGGCAAGTTGATTGACTGTGGTTGATCAATTAAGCATAGACTCTGCGATATTTGAAAGTCTGGGTGAGCAGTTTTCGCGGAGTCTCGATGAGTTTACTCGGTTGCACTTGTCTATTCTAAATAGAATTGATCCAGCAAATATTCGTGACACTGCTAATTAATTAATCCTACATGTTATATGACTGTTCCTCTCTGAAGTTTCATCTGTTTATGTTTATGGATCATATAGTTTTTTAAGATATAACTGATTTAATGCTTGGCTGCATAACGTTCTCTGTAGCTTTTCATTAAGCTGTACAGAAAGCTTTTTATTCTGGAGCGTACAAGTATGACGGTCCTGTGCTATAATGTCTATTTCTGGATATTTGTTGTATGGTGATGGTAATAGATTTAACAGAACTCTTAAAATTGTCAAACTGTTCTGCAAATTGAGAACTGAGAATGACTATTTCTGATTTTCTCGTTACTTTCTCCGAACATACTGCATTGCATAAGACTTTTGTTGGACAACTTTACAATGTCCATCGTAAGCTTATTATGCAGGTCATTGCTAGTAGGTCGTTAATGGTGAATGCTGTTATTGTTTGGTTCATTCAAAGCACTTACATACGTTTTCCAATGACATTTCACTTCTATGACTCTGGGCACTTTAATGAACACCTAAAGCACTGAATTACATATAATATCGTTATATGGTCTATATCTTACAAGTACATAGAGTAATAATTTATAAGTTGTAAGTTCACCAACCTCAGAACCACGTAGGTTGTGTCTTCTCCCTTCTACTGTGTCGTCCAACCTTTGTAGCAAATATCTCTTCAGTTTTCTTAAGACCATCTTCGACCCTCTTACGTCTTTCTTCGTACGTCCTCTCGGCCTTATTACCCTTAAATCGTAATAACCCCTTCATGGGCTTGCTCTTTCGCTCTTCAGATATGATTGGAAGACCATCCGCTTTCAATGGCAGTAAATCAGCTACGTTATACTTCTGTGCCATCTTATAAAGTTGAACTTGTCGTCTAAGAGAATACACTGGTGACCTCCAGTGGCCAGATACTGGATGTTTTGAGGGTATGAAAGGATTCATTTCTGGTGCAAAGCAAGAGACTCCTGTTGATGTGGTATATGAAGGACTCTTAAGTGTACTTGGAGGAAACTTTACAAAAAAATTGTACAACTGCTTTGGCAGCTTTTTCAGTATTTCCTCACTCATAATTGCAATGTTTTGTACTGTAAAATTTATGAAGTAGATACAAACCGACGTCGGTGAAGTGGATTTCGAAAATTTTAAGAATGTGTATGTACGGCTCAAAAAGTTGGGTGATCGGCAAGCTAAATACTTGTAGCAACTGTTGATCTTCCTTCTTCTTTTACCATTACAATGTAAACAACACATTCTAAAGTTAAAATAATTATATAAAATGATTCCTTATTGACAGTTTAACTAGCATTTAAAACTTTGATTATTGTATGCTTAAATTTCCGGTACTGCTGTCTTCACCAGATAGTTGCTTGGTAGAAGCGGTATAGCCAGTTTGCCTCTTTTAGTTGATCAGTGATTGCACGATCTTTACGAAATTCGATGAAGAAAAAGCAAGAATTACTATTGCAATCGTCTTTTAAACTCAGTTGCATTAATATAATTGACAAAGCTTAAACTTGTGAAGAAATTTTGTTTTTATGTACTATTGGTACTTACCATTTTCAGCACTCTCTTGTGCAAGTCCAGCAGATATTTTGATTCCAAGATCTCGATCTATTTTGCTAAACATATCGACAACACGCTCTTTTATTTTAGGAATTTTAATATTTGAGGCATGCTTAACGATATTTTTGCATAAACGCTTTTTAGCTGCTTTGTCAAATACATTTTGGTACAACACACGGGCTTGTTCATAGTCTTTTTCATCGACGCCATTTAAAAACACTCTGATTTCTTCTTGCATAACTTTATCATGATTTGTTCCCGAAAGTCTCATACATTCACTTTTTTCCTTATTGGGATATTTTATATCAAATGGACAGTATGTAGAGTAGTAGCTAGTAAGGCCATTCTGACTTTTCACAACTGCAGCTCCATCTCGTTGCATGCTTCCATATCTGAATGGACACTTTGGTTTATTAACAGGTAGCTGCTGATAATTAACACCTAGTCTATACCTATGGGCATCTGAATATGCGAATAAGCGTGATTGGAGTACTGGGTCGAGTGAAGCCTGAATTCCAGGTGTCATATGACTTGGAGAAAATGATATCTGTTCAATCTCTGCAAAGTAGTTGTCGACTGTCTTGTTAAGCACTATACGACCAAATTTTGTTAATGGAAATTCTTTATGAGGCCATACTTTTGTTAGATCATTCACAGAGTATCTAAACTTTTCGGCTTGTTCGGGTGTCATTGTCTGTATATAGCAATCCCATTCAGGGTATTCTTTGCTTTTAATATGTTCATATAGATCCTTTTTATGATAGTCTGGTGATTTACCTGCTAACTCGTTTGCTTCTTCGGCCGTTAGGTTTTCAACACCCTGTTTTGATATGAGATGGGTTTGGACATAAACAAATTTATGTTTATCGTTGATGAACTTATATGTATGGCCCGAATAGCCGTTCATTTGTCTCCAAGACTTAGGAATGCCTCTATCGCCGAATAAATATATCAACTGATGAAGCTTTCGTGATTTTCTGTTACGTATTCCCATAACGGAGTAGGATCATCTACTAGGCCTAAATGACTTATGGGATGAGGTTTTTGAGCATGAACAAACCCAACAGCCTTTCCTGGATCTCTAAGGAAGAAAACTGGTGTATTGTTGTAAACCCAGTCCATGTTTCCTTCGACTGTCCTGAATTTTACTGCGAACCCTCTGATATCTCTAACCGTATCTGCAGCTCCTGCTTCAGGTACAATTGTAGAGAATCTTATGGTTAGATCAGTTTTGTTTCCTAGATCAGTTAGCATTTTAGAAGTGGTTATGTCACTGAGAGACTTAGTCAGTTCGAAATACCCATGTGCACCTGCCCCGTTTGAATGCACTACTCGCTGTGGAATCCGTTCTCGGTTAAAGTGAGCCAGCTCTTCAATTAAATTAATGTCTCCTAGACTCAAATATCCATCCGACGTTCTTTGTGATTCATAAGGGTGCCCTTGATACTGGACTCCGCTTGAGCTTGAGTATAGAGAATTAGTTTTATTTGTATGCATGTTGATATGTGGATCGTACGATCCAGAGAGTATGGGGATTGTCTTTCTTTATATATTTATCCCGTGTATGTGTTATGTATTAACATTACTGCAATAGGAAAAGTGAATGATTTTCTTATTATTGGTTATTCGCTTGAACGGTAGAGCAGTGTATGTATTGTTTTCTTTACTGCACTATTGTACTCGTTTTTTTGGAACTCGTACCATCTGTGTATCTTTTCTAATATCATAGCGGCATCTATAGGCTATTTCCCATGCAGAAGAATCTCTTCTATGTTTGAATAAAGTAAATGTATATGCTTAATTTTAAATTTAATTATGTAAGACTGTATGTAACGGTATAATTGTTGATTGAACAATAGTTATGGGTGCCTTATTTTTGACAGAAGCTTATACAAAGTAAGGTTTAAAGAATCCTTTTTACAAAATTGTGAATAGCTCACCGCAAATACGTAGAAAAATTAAAATAAGTCTAAATGAGTGCGTTCTGGAGTACCTGGAATGTATATTTTTGATTTTACAGAATTTCATTTTTCGTCGAAAATTGATCATTTTGCCTGATTGACCCCTTGGTGTTTTTGAAAAAAGTGACGATTTTCGCCAACTTTCAAGCACCCAAAAAAATAGATTTTGCTCAAACTTGGAAATATTATTCTTCGACTTCTTTCAAACATTGTGTTATAAATTATTTTAAATATAACAGCTGTTTTGCTTACAAAACTGAGCGTGCAAAAGTTTCGATTTTTCAAAAAGTAAAGTTTTATAAAGTAAAATTTAAGTTAAACAAGAATAATTCATTGGCTACAAATTAGCATGTGACTAACGGCTTTGCTATAAATAGTTAAGCGAGATCAATTTAGAATTTATTTGACGTGAATGCGTAATACTTATGTGGAAACTTCTATATTTTCATTGCATAATCCGTAAAACAAATGCTAGTATACCCGTATTAATATCCTTTAAACATATATATCAAGCCCATATTCCCAAGATTGACATGGCTATAACACCTACAACTAAGCAAGTATAGGAACAGAAAAACTCAGAAATATGTGCTTGCATGAAATGAGAAGAGTAGATGAAATCATGAGCAATAAGTTCTACAAGGCCAGTGTATAGCAGAATACCGGCAGAAATTGAATCAAACACGCCATTAGCAACAATTGCGGCTACAGGGTTGCTAGAATAAGCTGTTTGGACACCCAATCCTATAGCAATAGCGATAGGCGTCGATAATGTGAATCCAAGAACCAGAAAATATGGAGTATATGGCTTATTTTGCCAATCGACAGCTACAATCCTTGTTCCAAGGCCTAAACCTTCAAAGCATTGATGGAAAGCCAAGACAATATAGAGTGTTGTAAACTCTTCTCCTGCCACAGCCAATGTAAGGCCTATGAATACTGAATGAAAAATAATGCCAAACTCCAGAATAAATACATTTGTGAGCTGAGCTGAATATGAAGAAATTGAGTATTCGTCAGATGAGTCAATATCTGATTTAGGCTTCAAGTCAGCATCTGAAGTTTTCGTTGCATCAGGTAAAGAATTGGCATATTCGGGGGCATCAGCGCAACAGTTATCATCAGCTTGACCTATATGTTCGTCAATCATGCCATGCACTTCTATGTCTCGATGCATGTGTGATCCATGGGTCAACCTGATCATTAAAAACTCTATGGCAAGGAGTATAACAATACTCGCAAGACAGATTACCAAAGCAAAAGGGTATTCTTTAAATATACCTCCTACGCAAGATGATTCTTGTAAGTTCTCAATCGCAGGTGATAACAAATGAATAAATGCTGTTGAAATGATAACACCTGATCCAAAATACTTCAAAAACATCCAGACGTACTTGTTCACCTTAATACCTGTTCTTTTATTTGTTAAAAGTATTGGTAAAAATGATCCAAGAGCTGAAGATAACATAATGACAAATATAGAAGATATCCTCAAACCCATATTAGATGTATACTCATCTCCAACACTGCAGACATCATCGTCATCGTCTCTGCTGAGAAGCAAACCATCTGCTTTAGCTATGAATGCGACAGCAGTTAAAAATATATAAGATACAGTATTCATTATAGAGAGATAAACCGACCTGAAAATTTGGGGACCCTGTGAGTTACCAACATTCTTATATACTCTGAATGCTGGCGAAAAAAAAATCCCGTAGAAATTACAGGTACCTTGGTGAGCCGCGAGAGACCCATAGAGTTTCGTTTTGCGACCAGTTAAACAAACTCTAATATAGTAAAAAACCAGAATTGTGATCTGTTTAATAACTAATTTAGGCAATCAGATGCATCTGTTTATTCTATGACTAGTTTTCATTCCCCTTACGCTAATCTGATTCTTAATAATTAATCAGAAAGCAGTTGCTGGACTCGTATCATCAACATGTGAACCACCAAGGTACTTAAATATATTCATAAGAAATGTCGGTGATATAAAAACCTTTTTCATGAAGTTGACACCTCAAAATTTAATCCAGGTATCAGCCACAAAGTGATATTAAAACATTGGGCATCTGTTAGTCCTTAATATAACGAATTATTTCAGTACCACCGTAAAACTTTTAGCCATATTTTAATTTCATAGTGATCATAGGATAAGCCTCACTTTGATACAATTTTTCACATTTTGTATTTGCCTTCAGCACCCTTAGATGCTGTACTGTATAATATCACCGAATAATGAATTTTGCAGTTAATGACGAGATGCGTGCTTCATATAACAATCGTAGACCGGCAAGGTCCTTTGAGATACAAGAATGTATGCAATAAAAATAATTAGCTTGCTTCATTCCAGGCCCTGTAAAAGGTCTGAAAGAAGTCACATATTCCGACAAACAATAAAGTGATATACAAATAATAGATGTCTTGTAGTGATCAGTGTCATTTATCACGGGCCTCTTTAAGCCTCTGCTTTGTGTCATATTCATGATATTCACCACACAATTCAGTAAAGCTAAACCCTTGAGGAGCTGGCAATTCTCTGAACCAAGCATGTTTAAGTGCATCTTTAGCTGTGATTCGCTTTCGAGGATCAACCTGCCACATACAATTCAAAAGATCAAATCCTTCATTGGACAACACATTATTGAATGTGATATTAAGTCTTGGTTCGATGCTGTTTTTTGGTTTAACAAGCTCATACCAAGGCAATTTGCTGATTTCTGGCCAGTCCCAATAATCTGGTGTTCCTAGAACATTCCATATTGCTTGTAGCTGAGTAATTTCGTCGACACCTTGAAATGTGCACTGCCCTTTATACATTTCTGTGAAAAGGCACCCTGCTCCCCAAATATCAATTTCCCCGCCATAATTAGTAGCGCCGAGTAGCATTTCAGGAGGTCGATACCAAAGAGTGATTACGCGGTTTGTATAATCAATTGAAGAGCCACTGTTATCTAAGAATCTTGCAAGGCCAAAATCTGCTAGTTTTAATCTCCCTAGCCTTGATATCAGTATATTTGAAGCTTTAATATCACGATGCAGAACTCCGATTCCATGCAAATAATTTAATCCTTCTAGGATTTCACCAAAAAACTTTTTAATACGAGGAGTAGTAAATATAATTTCAGGATTTCTTAACAGTCCTGTCAAATCATGCTCGATGTATTCAAACACCATATAAATAGACGATTGCTCGACTAGCATTTCTAAAAGGCCAACAATATTTTTGTGTCGTAAATGTTGTAAAATTCTAGTTTCTCTGATTGCAGTTAAAGGCATGCCTTCACGATCAGGATCCATTCGAATCCATTTCAATGCAACGTTCTCATTAGTAGTCTGCTTTATTGCCTTATATACTTTCCCATAAGTTCCTTCGCCAACTTGATTTACAATTTCATAAACTCCTTTAACTTCACGGTCATTAAGTTTGGCTCTACCGGATGATTCATAGGATAGATTCTCACTAGCGGAAGCTCGAATATCGGTCAGAGATTGTCGTGAATCTGTAGTCTTCTTCCCATTTTTGTCGTCGTTGTAATCTAGCAAAATATTTCTTTGAACAATATCACCATCTTTTCCGTAGAATCTTTTGGCAGAGAGTTTCCGCTTGGGTTCAAAAGGAGACCTGCTTCTATTTCTACGACTATCGCCAATGTCGTTTCCTGAATGACTTCTCTTTCTAGACTTTGAATAATTTTCAAAATTAGCTGATTGTGTATATCTTGAATCATTTGAGCCAACTGAATTTGAGCGGGACCTTGAGCGAGATCTAGACCGTGAACGTGAACGCGAACGAGATCTTGACCGGGAACGGGACCGCGGTGGGCGGTTTGATTTAGATGAATTCGAGTTTCTGCTGTTTCTATTGTTTCTTCTTGGCTCATCTGGTTTTCTATTTCGTCTCCTTCGTCTTCTAGGCTCATCCCATTTTTTCTTTCCTTGTGAATTAGAGTTAAACCTCGAAGAATCCGAAGATTTATCATTTGAATTAGTATCTCTATTTCTATTTCCTGAACTGCCATTTCTTGGTCTTCCCTCGGATACTGAATCGCGCCTCCTTGATTTGCTTTTACTTGAATCTGCTTCAGCTCTACGTGATTTTCTGTGTCTGGCGGCCATACTTTTCTAAATAACAATCACCGCGTGTTTTGTAGCTTTATGTGAGCTTCCAAAGTATTAATAATATTTACAAGATGATATCAAATCAAGTGCAAAAATCCATAAATTTCGTGTATTTTAACGAATGTATCTTATTGATCTCTTTGCTTGTTTTCCTCTTAACCTTCGTTGGTGTTTAAACAAAAGTAACCTGTAAAACTCGTATACAATGATCTTTCCTAAACAAGTCAAAACCTTCAAACAATTGGTATATAATACTCAACAGAAAATTAGAAATGCAATTTATTTACAAATTATAATAACAAGGAAAGCTGACAGAAGAAGAATGTGTAAGTAAAGAACCAAGTTTTTTAAAAAGAACAATTTAAGATTTTTCGAGTCGAAAACTTTAATTTTCACTTACCTTCTCAACTTCACTTTATCCTATACATACATTCTTCACTACTTCTCATGCACCTTTTTACCGCTAAATAGACTCAATTTTAATTATTTAATAGATTTGTATAGAGTGTACGTTTTGATGTAGGCTTGGAGTAAAGATACGATGCTTCCAGACAGATCAAAGTGACTGACGTTTGCCTGCTCTTATGATTGATTCAGAGCATGTTTACACACAGAAATGTGATCATTGACTACTCATTTTGCCTGATTACACTTAATTTTGTTCATTTAACTATATAGATGTAGAAAAATGTAAAAATAGTAAATGAATCATTGCAAAATCAGTCAATGAAAGCTGAAAATGTTGTTGGTGGCTTATAAACAACCTGCACACCATATATAGTGATGTTTGGGAAGATGGCCGAGTGGTTATGGCGCTAGGTTCAGGTCCTAGTCACGCAAGTGGCGTGGGTTCGAATCCCACTCTTCTCAGACCTTTTCTTTTTAAAGGAATACGTATTTTATGAATTTCAAGGCGCTATATGGTATTTTTTTAATTAACAATTTCAAATACGTAGGATATAGCAGTACATATGATGGATAATCAAGCTTTTTCAGATGTAAGTCATAGAAGCTGGAACAATCGGTCTCTAGATCACATCTTCTTTATGTACGTCCACCACGGGCGCAGCATTGCTTGCAAAGGCTTTGTAACAATATCAGATATACCATTCAGCCCATAAATATTGTTATGGTAATCAATTGCACTTATGTCATCTTTGTTGAGTCAGATTCATGCTTCATCAGTCAAGAAGCAGGGTAAAATAATTATTTGAACACCAGCTCACTCCTTAATGGCTACTTCACCATCAACTCTTTGCTTTCTCGGGAATATACCTTTCATATCTCTTGCCAATCGCCTCATTCTCATTGAGTAAGAAGCTACACTATTAGTTTAATAGAATTCCTATACAAGAAAGCAAGTTGTAGTCCGTCCTAGACGTGGATCAAGAGATTGCAGGATTCTTCGGATAACCATTTTTGTTCTTGTTTTTCTCAGTGTACATTTCTAGACAATGCAGCAAACGGTTAAAAATGTTGCTGAATCTGCAGGAAATGATGGTTTCAGTTTGTTAGGTATACCTCTTCAGCCCTTTGTTTCATTCTTTCTGACTATGTCGCCAGTCTTTTCATGGGGTGAAACCATATATGGAATCCTGAAAACACATTCCTCTGCTGGACTTTCACTTGATTTGTGTGCAATTATGCTCTTCTCTTCGATTCTGCGCGTATTCTTTTGGTTTGGTAACAGGTTCAATACTGCATTATTAGGGCAAGCATTAGGCACTATCATAGTCCATATTCTGCTTCTTTATCTGGCATTAAAGTATCGACCAAAAGACGAGTTTGAAGATAACAGGCCAATCGGTATAGATGAAATTGAAATAAAACCTTTAGCGGACCAAGAGCCACCCAAAATCATTAATCACTTTCTCTCTGAATCTGATCTAGACACTAGAAGTCGTTCATTATCTATTGATCTGCACAAAGACCCTAGAGAAACAACAAGATCGCAATCAAAATCATCGTCTAGTAAATCTACATATCGTCCAGCAACCAGGAATAGAACACTTGCTTTGTTCGATATGGAGCATGGACCACCAAAGCTATTAACAATCTCAGTGTTGAAATCCCCTATAGATATTCTTGCATCAATAAAAAGACCATATTCTTTCTGGTACTGGCCAGATCCTAACACGTACTGGCTTTTCATTGCTGTGTTCACTGGAAGTTTCATGGTCCTGCAGGTTCTCTTTGACTGGTCACAGACCTATATAGATTTGATTGGTTTTATGAGTGCTGGAATAGAGGCATTTTTGCCCGTTCCTCAAATGATAAAGATCCATAATGCGCAAAGTGCTGATGGTGTTGCATTATCACTAGTAGGAAGTTGGCTTTTAGGAGATGTTTCTAAGATATTTTTCTTTTTCGCGGGTCCAGAGATTTCTTTCCAATTCAAAATTTGTTCACTGATACAAGCATCATTTGATATGATAGTTGCATACCAAATATTTTATTATAGAAGGAAAAAATATCGTTCATCATTGCCTATTTGAGCTGTCTAGCGAGACTATTTGGCTGAATTTTGAAAGGACGTTTTTAGCTACTACATCCATTGCACTTTGAGGATTAAACAGGCTTGGACCTTCTGTTATTTTATTCTGGACTTTAAAAAGAGAGATATTTGTGCCATTCCAAATATCTATATTTGAAGCAGAACTTCTAGCTGCTTGAGCTTCAAAAATGACACCCCACATTAATGCTACATTCCATTTAATAAGGTCTGAATTCCAAATGAATTGCTTAATGCTAACAGAATTTCTGTCTATGCTAGCTGGTAGAGAAGTAAAGCATTGTATACTAACAACTAATTGATGCGTTTCGACTGCATTTAAATCGTTTAGAGTAAACACCTCTGTTCCATCCGATCTCACGAGTATAGGTCCACTTTCTTCGATAGTTCTTTTTCCTTTGTTTTTGTTAGGATCAATAATAAGCTCATTAAGCTTTGAATCAACGTTATCGATAACTGTAAGAATTGTATTCAATGGTAGAGTGTTTAAGAAGGTATAAGCTACAGACCATTCCTTTTCCGTGTTGTAAGCTCTTTCAGCTTGGTCCATGTTGGTTTCATCATGAGATTCTGTTTCATAAGGATTATTCCACACAGGAGAGTCATTTCTTAACTTTCTTTGTTGTGCAACATCATCTGCTAGTTGTTTCATATGTTTAAACACCTGAGCCTTTCTAGTTATTGCCAATACCAAGTATGCATTATCTTGATACTGGTATTCCAGAATAGCATTAATCATAGTAAGCAATTTTTCTAGTCTTGTATATGAGTCTGGATTTTCTAAGAGAAAAGTAGTAGAAGATAAAACTTTAGCAGCATGGCATAACTTCAAAGCAGCCAAGTAAGACAAAGATTTTACATGAGGAGCAACAGCAGTCAAAGAGTCTATGTAGATTGAAAGAAAAGACTGGTTGACTCTCTTCGCCTGTTCAGCCACAGAAGAAAATATTGTAATTATATAAGAAGCATAAGAACCATTAAAAGCGGGTATTTTCATATGCGCGTGTATCCAATAATCTAAAGAATAGGTTTGGTTAAGATTTTCAGCATAAATAGGAGAAGTAGCAAAGAATTGAAAAATATAGCCAATTAGTCTAAATAGACTTGATCTTTCAGGATGAGAAGCAAATGACTTTGCATGGTTTATTAGCAATACCGAGAAATTGTATACTAAATTTTCATCCAAAAGGTAAGTGAAGAATTTTGAATTGCAATGCAATGTTTCCCAGAAGATATCTATAGATAACAATAAAAGATGTAAACTATGAGAAGATTTAAAAGTAGCTAAATCTGAAGGGGTGTTTAGAAATCTTAATAGAGTCTTTGATAGGATATCAAAATCGATACTCCGATGTAGTTTTCCAAGGTAATGTCTGTAGTTATTTCTGACTGTTTTTAAATTAGGTCTTGAAACAGGGAGATTATTTGTTTGTGGGTACTGTAGAAGTACAAGTAGTAGTGATAAAGAAGCAATAACCAGTTGTGCTTTGTTTGAGTCAGCAGTGTAATTAGAAACCCAAGTTTCCTTATGATTTGCGGGTATATTGATTAAAGAGCATAAGATAAAAAAGACTTCGTTCTTGTTAGGATTAATAACAATATAAGAAGTAACATCACAGTTAATAGCGGTTGTTAAATCTGAGTATATTGGTTTTGAAACCAGAGCGAGTAAAAGTCTTAATAGTTCAGTTCTATTTGAGGTGAAATCAAATGAAGTATCGATTGAATCAGAATTTCCAATACCTGGAGCCCATAGCGTAGCATTAGTTGGAGATGTAAATCCAGGATAAGCAAACAATTGAAAAAGAGAATCTATAAATTTTGGGCCTGTAGATGATGATTTCCAATAGAGATCATTAAACCAAGCTGAAGAAGAGGGTTTCTCGTAAATAAAGGGAATTATTCTTGTAGCTATTCTTATACAATTCAGAACTTCTCTATTTGTTTGTGTGCCTATAGACAAATTAGATTTTGAAAATATTAGACGTATTAAATGATCAATAACAGAATGCAATAAATTTTGAATGTTTGTAGGATTATGATCTCTTACTCTTCTAATATCGCTTGAAGAGAGTAAAGAGAATACATCAGAAGCAGTTTCTGGGATTGTCCACATATGAGACCAATAAGGATCATTTAAAGAAATTGATTGATCTTCATAAAGTCTAAATACATTCTTTCTGAATGATAATTTTGACTCTTCTGCGCCCATTTCAAGGTCTCGAAGTTTGAAACTTAGGAAGTGTATCCTATAGACAGTTGTTATGTAATTTGCACACTGTGCTTACATAATCTTTCTGAGCATTTTCTAACAGATCGGTAATATTTCTAAAAAAAGATCTCTTTGGTCACTTTTTGTAACGCTTTTTAATTTAGATAAAAGTATAGTAATTTTTGCCATTTTGGTAATAGCTGTCATAGCTTAAATAAAAGAACGTACGTAATACGCTTATCCAGGAAAGCTTTATAAAGACAGCCCGTACCGGAACGAGTATTTAGGTTTTTGCAACATAGATTATCGATTTTCTCCCCTTTATTTTCTTCCTTTCAATAAGATAAAATCAACAAGAAAAGAAGAAAAAATTATGCAAAAAATTAAAAATTTTATGAGATCATCTAAGAAGTCGACAAATTCCGACAAGAACAAACCGAAAGATCCCTTTAAATATACGTTTAAATCTCAAAAAGTGACAGGCTTTTCACATTTAGAAGACAACTTATCTCCAATTTCTCCATTGACTGTTGTTCCGCCAAAGGTTAATTCTGTGTATGACGAGAGCTTTTTCGCTCCTGAAGAGAAAATGAATGAATCTATGTTTGTTAGCGATGAAGTTTCGATGGAATGTGAACCCTTAGAAGTCCCTTTCGAAAAGGCACCAGAGGTACAACAGGCCCAAAAGGCTCAACAGGCACCACAGGAACAGTCTTATGATAGGCAAAGTCAAAGGAGTAGTAGAAGTTCAAGAGCATATGATATTGCTGTAACACAAATGCTTGCGCAAAATAAAGGCTTACCTCAATATAGTGGGTTAGACGAGTATAAGATATTAGAAAAGATGGGAGATGGTGCTTTCAGTACAGTATACAAAGCGTTAAATATAAATACGAATGAATTTGTAGCGATCAAGATCGTTCAAAAGAAACGACTTTCGAAATCTCAAAAGGCTTCTGTATTGAAAGAAGTTGCAATTATGAGACAAATCAATCATCAAAATGTTATAAGACTTTTAGGTTTTAAAGAGTCATTAGAATACTATTATGTTATTTTGGAATTGGCGCCTGGAGGAGAGCTTTTCCATCAAATTGTAAGGCTTACATATTTTTCAGAGAATCTGTCACGGCATGTAATTGTGCAAGTAGCCGAAGCGATTAGACATCTTCATGAAGATTGTGGTGTAGTTCACCGTGATATTAAACCTGAAAATATTTTATTTTATCCTATAGATCAGCTTCCTCATACCGGTTCAACGCCATTAGAAGTTAAACCCTATGAGGACCCTGATAAAGTTGATGAAGGTGGCTTTTATCCTGGAGTTGGTGCAGGCACCATTGGACTGGTTAAAGTTGCTGATTTTGGTCTTTCAAAGGTTATTTGGGACCTAAAAACGATGACTCCGTGTGGAACTGTAGGATATACAGCACCTGAGATTGTTCGTGATGAGCAGTACTCAAAGGCTGTAGATATGTGGGCTCTTGGATGTGTATTATATACTCTTTTGTGTGGTTTCCCACCATTCTACGACGAGTCTATAGAGTCTCTCACAAAGAAGGTTGCAGATGGTCAGTACACATTTTTGTCTCCTTGGTGGGATGATATTTCTAAGTCAGCTAAGGATTTAGTATCTCATCTTTTGACTGTTGATCCTGAAAAAAGGTATACTATTGAACAATTTCTTTCACATCCATGGATTACTCAATCCCATGAACCTACACAACCGGCATTTGATGCGCCAGTGGAGAATAACGGATACCCATCAGTTATGTTTGAAGAAACAATATTAGAAGCTGAAGCAAGTGAATTAGATGATGGTACATATATGAATGATGACGATCAAATAGAAACACCTTATATGCAGGATCTCAGAAGAAGAAGTGCAGGAAAGTTAGCTGTTGGTGACAAGACTAGAAAGCGTAGATATGACAGAACACCTGGATCAGTTTCTCTAAGAGATGGATTTGATATATCATATGCAGTACATCGTATAGAAGAAGAGAAAAGACAAAGAGCGAAGCAAGGTCAAACGTTTCATTCAGTTGTTCAAAATCTTGATCAACTTAATGAAATAGATGAAGAAGAAGAGTATGAAGGTAGTGATAACCGCCGATCTGATGAATCTATTCAAAAAGCTTTAGATGGAATTACTGTTAATGACACTATGGCTGGAATTAATGCTTTTCAAAATGGTAATCCTAACAGGATGAAAAATTTTGAACTTAACATGAACCAAGCTACAATTCTTGATAGGCGTAAGAAAGGTATTGTATCTATGTAATATATGACATAATTATTAGATATAAAGTAGATTATAAAGCGTAAGCATGAAGTAGATCTAGTAAGCGTGAGGTAGTGTAGTGAAACCTGGTGTAGATCATATTGCATAAAGTTCTGCATCACTTACCTTTCGACATACACAAAATGGTTCAAGGAGCATTCAAAGTAAAGAAAACACCTAAAGCAGCGGTTTCAAAAAAAGGTAAAGGTATTGCTCCTAAAAAAGCAGCTCCTAGAATCATTAAATCAAAGAAACCTACTTTGATCGAAGAAAACAAATACAAGAAGAAGATTTCTGCTCTTCTTCTTGAAGGAACAGAACAAGAACTTTCTGCAAAAGCTACTCATTTAAATATTTTAAAACAGTCAAAAGCGACACTTTCGAAGAAGGCAGAAAAGAGAAAGAAAAAATTTGGTACTTGAAATGAAGATTTTTTTATGATTTTTTAAGGTTCATTGATTTCGCTTGATTTCTTACGATTTTTCACTCCTTTTGGTACTCTAATTAATGTATTGTATTTACGTAAAAAGCATATTCACATAAAAGTATATTTTGTAAAGTAATCTGTTCTTTTCTGAGGGTCCTGCGTCCACCATCTGCATTCACCAACTTACCTGCATCACCTTACATTCACGCTTTTAATTTTCTCACATTATCACCATTTAGGTACATCACATGTATACCCATTAACTATATTACAATGTCTAGACGAAGATATACAGCCACAAGTGATGATTACGGCACAAAACATTACACAAACAAGAAACCCTGGAGAAAGCTTCTATGGGTAAAGCAACCTTTTCCAGACAATTACGTCGATTGGAGCTTTTTATCACAGCTTGAAAGAAATCCTCACGTTAAACAGTATGATTTCCCTATACTTGTTGCAGCTACGACAGCATTAACAGTACATCTTTCATTTGTATTTACATTCATAAGTTCATTTTGGTGTATTTATAACAATGTAATATCTGCATCAAAAGTCGCAATTGTTAGTTCTTTTATTATTATTATGGGTTTACGTATACTTCCAGATATTGCAAGCAATGTATTACCTTTTAAATCAGCTGTAATGATTGTTGTATCGATCATGTGCTTATCGCCAATACTGAAATCACTCAGTCAGACTACTTCATCTGATTCTATTTGGTCTTTGTCTGGCTGGTTATTGTTTGCAAATATATGCTTAAATGACTATAGTAGTAAAGGAACTCTACAGAGCTCGCTTTCTACAAATATAGCATTCTCTGCAGCAATTGTACTTTCTTCAAGACTCAGCTCTACTTTCAGCGTATTCTGTTTTGTACTCTTTTCAATGGAAATGTTCGGTCTATTCCCTTTAATCTCAAAGGCTTTATACAATAGCAAATATTGGAATTTATATGTAGCTTCTCTATGGACTCTTGCTTCGATATTCGCTTTTATAATGGGTGGTACTCTTCTTGTATTTGTATGGTTTTCAATACTTTTTTCAATAACTTTAATTGCTCCAATTTGGTTAATTCGTTTACAAAAATACAAAAACGAAATACAAGGTCCATGGGATCCTGCAAAACCTGTCATTTCAACTGCTCAATTCTTAGCAATTCCGTGAATCATTATGTCATTAAGGATTAGTAGTAGCTACAAATCTACCACTAGTCTCTCCAAGAATGTATCCTTCACCTTTTGAGTCTGAAGGTGTACTAACCGCTGCTGCAAGTTGTAGAAATCTAGGTGATATACCTGATACTAATTCAAGCTCTTCAACTTCTTCAAATTGCAACACCATTCTACCAGATTTATATATTTTCAGCTTACCAACTCTTTTAGCCGTTCTTGTCTCGTCATTTTCTTCATCTTCTCTTTTAACTTCATCCTCTGTTTTACTGATCTGATCAACTATATCCGATGGTATCTGCAAACTGAACAACTTTCTATCAAGTTCAATCTTACCTTCTTCATCGGGTAGGAAAAATTTACTTCCTGTCTCATTTTTGCTCTGTGTAAGCTTCTGGATCGGTACAATAGGAAAAATATTATCGGGATCTATCTTCGCTTGTCGTCCCCTTACTCTCAACCCTTGCTCTGCTTCAGTATCATCTCCTGTCTCTTCTTCCATTTCATTTCCTATACTGAAATTATATTGACTCAAATTAGAACTTGAATTAGAATCAAGTCTCATATCTTCATCAAAACTCTCATTCTTTACTGATATAAGCGATAGGTTCTTCTCATCTGTTTTTGGTGCTCCCCACCTTCCTTTACCATTTGCATTCGAATTTGCTACAAGTGGTACTCCAAATGGCCCACTTGCTGGCCCAATTCTTGTTCCTGGAAGTGCTTTTGGTCCTGCTTGACGATTATTTGGTCGTTTAGGAGGTCTATTTGTATTTGATTTCGCTGATTCTACTTGTACTGGTGCCGACGCATCTCTTTCTTGTTTCATACGTCTAGGAACAATCTTCGGCTTAAACTTAAGACCTGAACTACCTTTTGCTTCAGGTTTATGTATTGAATTAAGTCTTGAAGCTTCATCCATCTTCAATACACCACTTCAACGTACTGGCCCTTCTCTAACCGATTCAATACACTGATCTTTCTCTAGCCGCTATTATACAATACAAGACGTCTAATAGCGTCTACACCTATCGTATATTGAAATTCTGAGATAATTTTTTTCAATATATTTGTGTGATTCAAAGGTTCATATTGGAGATTTTTATTTCTTTTATTTCCGGGTAAATTAATTGAAAAAAAATTATGGAAATATGGATTCCCGGGTAAAGTTTATTTTTCCGTAAGTGCATTTTATACCAAAAATAGCTGTTTCATTGGTTTTCTTATGACCGTGCTTTACTTTATCTCCACTGTCTGGCACGTGGCTATAAATACGAGACTCAGCTGCATATTGATCTCAGAGTATGATTTCATAGATCTTCATTGAAACCCCTTTTGAATAGAAATTGCATTACTCCTTGCATCTCGAAAATGATGAACACTTGGTCTTCGCAAGCGCGTACGATCGCTGTTGCTCATAGAGGATTCACTGTTAACGCCGTAGAGAATTCATTAATGGCAATGCAACATGCACTCGATGCTAATGCTAAAATAATTGAAACTGATGTATACGCTACGAAGGATCATGTAGTTGTTTTATCGCATGATGCCAATTTAAAGAGAGTGTTTGGTTATGATAAGAACATTGAGGAATGTCACTTTCTTGGTGAATTGGATTCTTTAAGGTCTGTTAAAGAGCCACATACGCCACTTGCCACACTTAATCAATTGTTAGAATTATTGGATCAGCCAAAGCATACATCCGTGAAGCTAATTCTTGATATAAAAGGTCCTAATTCGTATACTATTTTTGACCGGTTAGCTGCAACGTTCAAGAATCATGATGAAGACGTTTGGAAGAAGCGTGTGATTATTGGAGTTAATAAGATTGAGTTTATTCCTTATTTCGATAGAGAAATGAAAGGATATCAACTTCAACATATTGGCGTATCTGCATCATACGCTAAGATGTTCTTAGATCATCCTCAATTGTCTAGTATTAGCATTATCCATTACTCTTTGTACTGTCCTAGCGGTAGATGGTTACTTGAAGAGTCTCAAAGACGAGGTATTGATTACTATGTTTGGACTGTAAACAATCCTTGTCATATTCAATGGTTATGTTCTAAGGGAGTTACTGGAATTGTCTCTGACGATATAGAGAAATGTTCTAAAGCTATTGAGGACTATTACAAGGGACATGTTTACAAGTGGCCTTTCTCTTTGAAAATTGGCACCACCATCGCTGCTTATCTTATTGTATGGATTGCTCCATTGGTTCGATGGTATAAGAATCGTAAATCAAGCATTGCACCGATTTCAATTTGACTTCGTTTAAATTCGCATATATAAGCAACAAAAATACTTGAATCATTCCTTCTCAGTAGGTTCTTCTTCAAGCTCTTCTAAATCTGCTCCTAAACCCATACGTGTTGATACATAACTTTGAGCAGCAATTCCAATAACTAAGCCGAGTGCTTCTTCTACCCATTCTGAAAGCCACAATTCAGCATCTACGCCAGGCATAACAGGTTCAGGAGAATCCAACCAAGTTGCCCATTCAAGAGGCATTGGTTGTGAAAGAAATGATGAGTCAAAATGATGTTCTAAATCAAGTAAATAAACAACAAAGCAAAAACAGTTGTCATAGGGAGAGTCCATTGTAACAGTTTGAATACTTAAATATATATTGGAAAAATGAACTGGTACCTTTGTAATAGAAGAAACATTTGACTCCAACTCTTTCCCTTTGTCTTCCTTTTCCATTTGCTGAATAAGTGAATCGATATTAGCTCTTGCAAGCTTTATACCAGCTTCAACTCCAGAATTACATAAATTTAGTTCTCTAGGCCCAGTTATAGATCCACGTCTATGACTCTCTAATCCCTTCTGAATAACCAATTCACCACCTTCAACTTGTTCCATTACACGATCAAATACATTATAAGCTAAAGATTCGACATTTCCATAACCACACAAATCATGTAACATATGAACTTTAAGCTGTTCATGTGCTGAAATAGGAGGAGCAATAGTAGAAATTACCTGTGAGAACTTTGAAGCAATATTCTTTGAAAATTCAGAAGACTTGCTATTGATTTGCAACTGTTTGATCTGACTTCCAACAATATCTACATTACTTCGAACATTCTTTTCAATCATATTAATAAAATCTTCTGGTGGATTAGAAGCTACAGCTGCTTCAGCATTCTTGACAACATTCATAGTAGCGTTCCAAATGGATGAACCAAACCAGCCTCCTGATTCAGCGACTGGTTCAGTAGTTGAATCTGCATTATCAACTTTCAGTTCATCTGGTACTGCCTGATTCAATTCTGTTCCACTTTGACTTGCAGCTATCTTTGAAGCACTAGTACTTGGAGCATTTACTGGAGTATTAGAACTCATAGGAGTGTGGGGTCTAGAATCCTTTGATCGATCAGAAAGATCAGTAGAAGCTCTAGGGCCAGCCAATGAATCAAAAAAACCTAACAATTCTTTCTCATCTGCTTTCTTAGAAGGATCACGACGAACCTTATATCTATTTGAACCTCTTGGAGCTTTCTTTGTTGCTTCGATAGAGTCTAGCATTTGCATAACATCGTCTTGAGCCATGGTGATAGAATCGATCGAATTAGTTGATCTTGTAAGTAAAAGCTATAAATTCAAGTAATAATAAGTGATTACGTAATTAATAAACAAATAAACACTTGATTGAATCACTTTTTTATGGTATTGAATAGTGAAAATGGTCAATTATGTGGGTGTTTATTCCATAAACAAAGGCAAAAGCTAGAATGGTGATGTGAAATGGGATGGACCTAGAACTTTATTAGCCCTAAAGTGAATATGTAGAGAAAATGAAAAATAAGGAAAATATAGCAGATACTGTAATTATTTGTATCGTTGTATTATTTCTATTGTACATACAAGGCATAGTCGTCAGCTTAATGTGTGCACATGTGCGTATACGTATGCGTACGTACGTACTGCAGCCAAGGCAGATCCAAAGCAATCTTAATCAATTTTGATCAAACAGTACATTGGATATGTACGTTTATCTGCATGTGTACAAAAATATACACTATTTAAGTACACTTTTCCAATGCTTCTAGCAATAAAGCTAGAAGTGAGATCAGCAGTTGTGGAGATCATATGACATAATCAAGAAGTATAAATCATCGCTAAATCTTATATCACAATTCCCCATATCGATATGTCAAAATTCAAGCTGAAAATATTAAACGCTAAAAGAAAAATTGTGATGTGGATGAGACGTCATAAGCTCTTGAAAAGTAAGAGTGTAATTCCATGAAAGCTGTGCCTGTATTTAGAAAGATCATTTTAAAGAAACATTAGTTAGCATTGTTGCTAGTAATGAACAAATACTATTTTCCATCATAGATCTAGATACATCTTCAAGATGTTTCTTAGGATCTTGTTTACCTATGTATAAGACCTTCAACTGTTCAGGAGTAAGTTCCTTTTCTTCTTTGACTCTATTAGTGTATTGTTCAGCAAGTTTAACTAAACTCTTTGCTTGTTCAAGAGACTCTTTGTCCATAACCTTGAAATCGCCAAGGTTAAGGCCATTAGTCCAATTTTCTTTATGTAAATTCAGTAACATTGCTTCTTCAAGAGGAGTCTTTCTGTAGTTGATATTAATAGAGTAATAATGACGATTTAATCCATGAATAAGAGTTTGAATACTTGGTTTATTTAAATGACCAATATTTGATGTAGTTTGTCTTGGTTCAACGCCCATCATATAAGAATGAGTATGAATTAATCGAAATGCATCAATAACTACCTTTCCTTTAACACTTTGAATAGGATCAATAACAACTGCTACTGCTCTTGAATTAAGTTGTTCAAATGATTGTTGAGTATTAATATCTACTGATGATAACCAACAACCAAAACCAGGATGTGAATGGTACCATCCAACAACAATCTCATCACGACCTGTTTGCTTTAACATATCCATCATTCTTGTTTGAAATACTGGATCGACAGCTTCTACACTTACACCAGTACCACTTTGAGGCATAGCAAATACATCAATTACATGTACAGTATAATCATCAACAAATTCACCAAGCATTAATCCCATAACTTCCATAGGTACACCTGCTCTTCCGTGCTTTAACATCTTCAATAGAGCCAATGATGAAATATATACGGTCTCAGAATTATCAATAGTAGGACCTGAAACTTCAGCTCCAGCTGCACCACCTAATCCAATAAATCTCTGTAATTGTTCCATTATTTATGTAGTGGCGTTGAGGTTGGAAGGTTGGTTGGTAAGTTGTTTTCGCTAGGTATCTACGTGCTATATTTACAACTTATTACGTAATCAGATATACAATATTTTGTGTACAATATCATTTTTTTCGTCTGCAATTAAATATTGATAATTATAATGTTATTATATAATATGATATCAATTGTAGCTGGTCAATTCAATAGCTTATCTTAAAACGCCGGTACTCTTTGCGTAAGCAGTATCCTTTGCTTTGCGGCTTGATTTCTTCTTTTTGCTTGGATTCTTCAACAAAAAGTAAATAAAATATACAGTACCAACTACAAATAAAATGCTCATCAAATAGGCAGTAAGAACCATTGGATGATAGAAAGGTGGTGGTCTATCTTCGACAAAGACACTTGTTTCGATGATTCTCTCTTGGAAGTTAAAATCATCAGTAAGAAAAACACCAGTAACAAGTAAGACATAAAATCCAGTTGGAAGATGAGTTGTAATTCTTTGTCTAAACATTTTGGTCTCACCAGGTTGAACATCAATAGGAATCTCGAACCTTCCAGAAGATATGTTCTGTACAAGTACAGGGTATCCAAGATCATTGATAGCATAAAATCCACCAGAAGTAGTTGATAAACTTGCTCTATAATCACCAATATTTGTCATTGAAACTTCTACTTGAAGCATTTCTGTACGGTATATAGTACTGACATTGACATCGAGATCTACTATAGGCCAGTCATAAGTGAATTCCATCATACTTTCAACTTCCATATCAGTAGGAACCCAACCTTCTTTTTCCTCATTAATATCAAAACCATCTTCGACTTTGATTTCTGAATCGACTTCTGGTTCACCAAGAACGTTTCGAAGCGAAGCTAAACCTAACAAGAGTAAAGACAATTTCATCGTTCAATTCTCAAAAGGGAAGTAAAGTAAACAACAAAAGTAATCAAAATTAATCCAAAGAGGTAAATTTAAACAAACAGATTGTCAATTTTTAATCTTTTTAAGATTGATGTAAAAGTTGAGGATGTCGAAAGAAGAAAGTGGTGAAGACACTTGTTGCAATAAGCTAACTTTATTTAGCTACACTAAGGATAGAATCATGATCAGATTGGCGAACATGACATGTAAATAAAATAATATGTAATGTAATGATACTTTCATACACGTGTATATGAATATGTAATGCAATGTATAATGTACTGTTGTTTTGTGGTGTGTTGTACTGCGCTGCAGTTGCACGGTATAGCACTGTGTGCAACGTGTGCAACATGTTCATAAAAACATAATATGACATCCTAACCTACTTTGACTCACTCGTGGCCTTATTACAGTATAAAAATTCACATACTTATTATCCTGTAATTGCTTCACTACAACCTTAATCTCACTGTTATTCACCTCTTGAACCATCTTCTCCTTTAAAGGTACTACACCAGTACGTACATTCCCAAATATCAACACTTTATCTCCAGCAATTAGTCCTGCTTTATCTGCTGGTCCATCCTTCTCTACACTTTCAATCACTGCAAAAGGTATCAGATCATCAATTTCCTCATTCACTCCTGAAGGATATATACTCTCTTGATCATACCTTACAGTTTCTATATCTGATTGCTTATTTACGCGTAGTGCCTCATAGCATTCATGAAGAGATGTCTCTATATGTCTATCTAAATCCTTTAAATCGTTCTGTAGACATACAATCCTTGATTTGATCTGTAAAATACTCAATACAGCAATATCTTGTCTAGGGAATCCATCCTGCGTAAGAACAGGTGTTTCTAAACCTACACCATGACCTTCTAATCTTCTATTTAATTCTTCGAGTCTTTTAATACATGTTTCTTTATCTGTCATAAACCCTTCTAAGGCGATCATTGCCTCTGATTTTTCTCCATTTGAAGGTAGAACTACTCTTTCACTTACAATTTGATCAATATCTAATAAATTTTCATTAATAACCTCCATTTTATATAAATTTTAATGAATTATTTAGTGTTTGGTGTACTCTTCAGATCAGTTAGTTGTTGTCTCTAAAAGGGTTGTGACTTGTAATTTTTGAGCATTCACTTCAACTTCGTGTACGACTGTCTACGACTGTATAGGTTTTATACTTCTGTTTTACGCTTAATAAGCATTGTATTATTTAATAAGTGTGCGTTTATGCGTGTATTTTTGGGCGTAAATATACGAATTGGCGTACCTGCAAAGTTTTCAATTTCCTCGAGACCTTGTAATTCTTAACGATGGCTAAGAAACAACCCAAGAAATCGAATGATCCTAAGAATCCAAATGATTCTAAGAAACGTACAAATGAGCCTATTAAATTTAATGATCAACCATCGAAACCGACTGCAAGAGAAATTGTAGCTTCACATTCATGGACTGGTAAACTTCCTGTAACACTTCTACATGAACATTGCCAGAAATTAGGATGGGGTAAAGTCACCTATGATATGAATCGATATAAATCTGGATTTGTTGCATCAGTATTACTTTCAAAAGTAGATCCTAAGACATCACAAACAGATCAAATCAAGTATTCACCTCCAGCAGAACTTGTTCCTGGTCAAGAAACTGCTTTAGAAGCTCGTCATTTTGCTGCTACTTATGCTTTACATAGAATTGCTTCACATAAAAATTTACAAATGGTTCTACCTAATGATCATAAGAGTTTATGGATAGAACTTGAGAAAGTTAGAAAACAACGTATAAAAGATGGATATTCTCATGAATATGTTAGTGATCCTTTTATACAAAAATCTCAAAGGGAACTAGAAAAGCAACAAAAGCAAAAACAAGTATCTGCTAAGGCTCTTAGAATATCAATTGGTATTGATAAACCAATTTCAAGGGCAACTAATTTCTTTGCAAAGGCTCCAAGTATAGATTTGTCTCAACAGGTAAGAACTGATTTAGAAGGTCTTTTACGTACACATATTTCTGATTTATTTCCATTAGTTGAACCGCTTACTGAAAAGCAACAATTAGATATTACAAACAAGCTTAAAAAGCAAAAATTTCATCCTGTACATATTGCTGAAGCTTTAAAGTATACATCATCTATTGAAGAAGCACTTGAATGGCTTTTAATACATTTACCAGAAGATGATGTTCCTGAACAATACTTGCCTCCTAATTATAGTTCTGGTTTAGTGATTCAATCTGCTTCTTTAAAAGATCAGTATGCAATGAAACGTATTAATTCATATGGTTATTCTTCAACAGTAGTTGAAAAGCTATATAAGGAAATTGGAGATGAGTTTATGACAAATAGTAAACTCTTTCAGAACCTTGTTGGTGTTGAATTACCCTTTGAACTTCCATCTGATGATGAATTAAAGGAATGGTTCTTAGAGTATGAATCTCTTAAAAGTCTTTATGAAGATAAGCTTAATATAAGTGAAGATTCAAAGGTTATTTTATATCAAATTGAAATTAATAAAGTTAATGTCAAAATTCAATTTCATTGCGTTTCAAAATATCCTGATTTGGTTCCAATTATATCAATACCTCAACAACGTCAATCTAAAGGAATTGCTGCTTATATACGTTTAGAGGTTGTAAGAAAAGCTTATTCTTATGCTTTAGAGAATTACATTGGTCTTCCTATGATATATTCAATTTGTGAATGGATTCAAGAAAATATACAAACAATTCTAGATAATCCTTCTTCTTTAGCTGTACTTTCTCAAGCAACAATTGGTACGTCTGAACCTTTAAAAAAGGTAACTAAAAAGATGAAAAATTTACATATTAAAAGTACAAGTTCTTCTGATATTCTAAAAGAGTATGCATCTAGATCTACTACTTCTAAATTCAAAGAACTACTTTCTCAAAGAATGTCTTTACCAGCATGGAATAAAGGAAAAGATATATGTAATACAATTATGACTAATTCAGTTGTTATTATTACAGGTGAAACAGGTTCTGGAAAGTCTACACAAACAGCACAATTTATATTGGATAACCTCATAAAATCAGGTAATGGTTCTGATGCAAATATTATATGTACTCAACCTAGACGTGTTTCTGCTTTAGGTTTAGCTGATAGAGTTTCTACTGAAAGATGTGTACAAGTTGGTCAAGAAGTTGGATATATAATTAGAGGTGAATCTAAAGTATCAAACAGCACCAAATTGAAGTTTGTAACTACAGGTGTTGCTTTAAGAATGTTACAGAATGGAATGAATATTGATGCAAGTCATATAATTATTGATGAAGTTCATGAAAGGTCTGTTGATAGTGATTTACTTATTGCTGCTCTTCGTCGTCTTCTTTTAAGAAAATCTTCAATTAAATTGATTCTTATGAGTGCTACTTTCAGCTCAGAATTGTTTGAAAATTACTTTTCTAGTTGTGGTCTTACAGTTGGAAGAGTTCATATACCTGGACGTACCTTTCCTGTTGATTCTTTTTATTTGGATGATGTCATACAGTATACAAATTATTTTCCTGAAGAAGAAGAATCAAAATCACTTGGTAAAGCTATTATGTCTTTAGGTGGCAAAACTGATTTTAATTTAATATCAAGTCTTGTTACATCTATTCATAATGATTTAGGTTCAAAACCTGGTTCAATTCTTATATTTATGCCAGGTTTAGCAGAGATTACGAAATTGATTAATTGTATTAAATTGTTACCATTTAAGGTTCATGTTCTTCCGTTACATGCATCATTAACACCTGCAGAACAAAGAAAAGTATTTTTAGTTCCTCCTGTTGGTTATAGAAAGGTTATTGTATCTACTAATGTTGCAGAAACATCTATTACTATTTCTGATGTTGTAGCAGTTATTGATTCAGGAAAGGCAAAGGAAACAAGATATGATGCTGAGAATGATATTGTTAGACTTGATGAAGTTTGGATATCTAAAGCATCTGCAAAACAACGTCAAGGTAGAGCTGGTCGTGTAGCTGCTGGAAAATGTTATAAACTTTATACAAGAGCAAATGAAGATAAGAGAATGCCAGATCATATTCTTCCTGAAATATCAAGAGTTTCATTATCACAACTTTGTCTTGATGTAAAGGGAATGAAAGTATCAGATCTTACTAAATTCTTATCTGAGCTTGTTGAACCACCTGCTGAAAAATCAATAGCTAATGCTATTTTACAATTAAAGAATGTTGGTGCAATTAATAATGATGAAAAATTGACTATTCTTGGTAAATATTTGACACTTATACCTGCAGATATGAAAGCAGCTAAGTTGTTAATTTTTGGATGTATTTTTGGGTGTCCTGAGAAATGTGCAATTATTGCATCTATTTTGACTTCAAAGAGTCCTTTTTCTGGTCCTCAAGAAAAGAGAGATGAGATTAAAGCAATTAAGAAGAATTTTGCTAATGGTCAAGGTGATATAATTGCAGATCTTAAAGCATGTGAAGAGTATATTCTTATTAAGAAAAAGTCGGATTCTTGGAAATACTGTAAATCCAATTTTCTGTCTGTTCCGATTCTTAATGATATACTATCAAATAAAGATATATACATGTCATTACTTGAAGATATTGGATTACTCACTACTAATACATCTACTGTGAATGATAACTTACTTCGTTCACTTGTTGTTGCTGCACTTTTCCCTAATGTTGCTAGAATTCAACTTCCTGATACCAAATACAAGACAATTGCTTCAGGTTCATTAGAAGTTGATCCTGAAGCTCGTTCTATTAAATTTTTTTCTTCTGGTGGTTCAAGATTATTTATTCATCCTTCTTCTACTTTATTTGATGAACAAACTTATCCTAAAAATTCATGTTTTATGGGTTATTTTACCAATATCAATACTACAAAAGCATTCATGCAAGATCTTGCACCTGCAACTGCTTTTTCATTAATACTTTTAGGTGGGTTAGATATGAATATTGATTCTTCTGGTCAAGGTTTAATAATTGGTAATTGGATGAGATTTAAATGTTGGGCAAGATTTGGTGTTCTTTTGAATTCATTAAGACGTTTAATCTTTTATGCATTAGATACAAAACTTGAGAATCCTGATGCTGATATTGGTGCTGCTACTGTTATTGAAGTCGCTACAACTCTTCTTAGTTGAATAACTACTTTGTTTATATACATCAAATATGGCTTCTTGTGCTCTATATATCTATGATCCTCAATTTCGACTTTGTTCTTGAATCCTTCTTATACAAAGACGAAAAATGCCTTACATCTTGTTTCATACCTTTATTCCCTGAAAGCATAACAAGTATATTATCTTCTTGATGTATAGTACACACTTGTTCAAAAACTTTATGCCATACAGGTTTTCCATACATTGTACGACTATAAAGTCTAGTTATAGGATCCTTATCAGCAAATTCAAGATCCATACCTAAGATTTGATCTACCTCTTCTAGTTCAAATTTAGTCGTTATATGAATCTTTATTTCAAATAGTGAACCTGCATCACAATTTTCAAGGTTTTCTAATGTGTCTAATGCCCATGCTAGTGAATCAAATGAATCACATATCCAATAAAAATATACCTTCCTAAGTTTCTCTAGAGAAACCTCTTTATTGGCTATACTTTCAATGAATGAAATAAATGGTGTAACAGATATACCACTGCATATAATGACACATACGTCATATAATACGCAATGATTGAAATTGGCACCATATGGTCCATGAATCCTTATATCTGTGCCTGATGAACATTTTTCTAACTTATTGAAATGCTTTAAATTATCACATAATTGTCTTGTGAATTTTCCAACTGGCCTTATTATTACAGAAAATGTGTTATCACTTGAAATCTTAGCAAGTGCAAAGGGATGATACTGTGAAAGAGACAATTCTGGAGCTCCAAGACATATATATTGTCCAAAATGTGCATTTATTCCACTCTTTTGAAACTCTATTTCTACTATACCGTTTTCGTGCTCTACCACATCCAGAATCTTAACTTGGTTCCATTTTTGATAAGTAACAAAGATATTTTCAGCGAGATAACACAATGCACCTGGAATCCAAGTAAGCCATTGCCATGACGAAGTAGCGCATTTACCTGTATTGCTAAGGATTAAACATGAAGATACATGAAGAACCCAAAATACTGCTAATACAATTGAGAGCATATGCATTGACTTAAACAGTCTATAACTAAGCCTCTGAATGGAACTTATAGATGCTAATGAAATCAATAGAACAACCACAAGAAGTACGTACCCTGACCACCCTGCAACTGTTTGAAAGTTCATATAGGACCAACTGTATTTATTACTGTTCTTACTAGCTGTTGATAAGTCTATCCAGTGACATATTGAATGCACTATACTAAAACAGAACAACGATATACCTGTTATTTGATGAGCTCTTTGTCTTTGAAATTCCAAGCAATCATAAGCATAATGAGCAATAAACCCAAATCCAATAAAGTAATCAATAAATTTGCATGCAAATAAGTACAATAATGATATATTCAAACTTATTACAACCCCTGAAGATTTTGCAAGGATAAGAAATGGACCGAACGTAGACCGTGCATTTGATAAAACTGGACTTGCAGCAAAGTATATTAATGCAATCAAAAAGGTCGTAAACTGAATGGCAATAAGAACATAATCGAATGTCAATACGGATTTTATAAGAGCCATTTTATCTTTACATAGCAATTGATCGTCATTACTTATATAGTCAATTCTCTTCTATTTGTTTCAGGTATCAAAGCAGTCTTCAGATTCACTAAGTAGCCTTGGTCTAGATCTTAAGATTTAAACAAAGAGACATCAAAGAGATCTCCCAAGAGATAGCTTAGACATATCCCAATAATACACTTTGATTGATAAAGACATGTATAGTTAACCGAAAACAAAGATTGGTAAGTGCAAACCTTAATTCATGTCGTGAGCTCTTTGACACCTGTAAAAATTAGAAATAAAGCGTTCTTAATGGCTGGATAGATCTCTTTGATAGTTTGTAACAAGTTTTAATATAAGAACAAGGTTTAATTTTAGTATGGGGAAAAGCCGTTAATGAAATCAAGGAAATGTACAATGACCCTAAAAAGTGGGTCATTGTTGATTTCTACATACAATTTTTATCACTATTTTGAACCAAATTATGAACCAAATCGACGATATATGGTGCAAATTCACAAATATAATGAATCCATTGACACCTATAATCATAAGTGACACAATTATGTTCAATTTATCTGTATCTTACGCCATTATTGAATTTAGAGACGTTAAACTAAATTGATTTACCAAGGTCGGGGAGTAGTTCAAGTGTGTACCAAACTTGCCTGTTTGAGCTAGAAACTACTAGATATAATGGTTTACTTAGCAGATCTTTTATTCATTATCGAATAAAGGTCTTTGGTCTTTGATAAATATGGTTTAATGCTTGTAGTCCTATTTAGTAGTGCAGTTTTTCGTTGAAAGATGATGATTTTTCCAATTATAAAAGACCATCAGTTTCTTCTTTATCGCTCTTCAATCTTCATGCTCATTAAAATTTTATTAGTAATATGATTTTTGTACCTGCTGTAGTACTTTCTTGCATAGCTATGGCGCTCTGCGTCGTACCATTTTGGATTCATATAAGACTTAGTAACTGGCCTGCAGTTATTCTAAGTGTTTGGTTATTTCTCTTAAATCTTACTATTCTTGTCGGAAGCATTGTTTGGAATAGTGATAATTTTCTTGCTTGGTGGGCTGGTTATGGATACTGTGATCTTGTTATTCGATTACAAACAAGTAGTAATCTTGGTTTAATGTGTTGCATTATTGCTATAACAAGAAACTTATCTATCATTGTTTCAAGAGAAGGACCAAAGCTATACTTTTCTGATTCCAAATCACAAATAAGAAAACGATTGTTAGTTGATTTATTGATTTGTTTTGTTCCTACTCTTCTTTTGAATGCTCTTTATTATATTGTTCAGCCAAATCGTTACCTATTAGTCCAACATAGTGGCTGTATCCCACCAAACCTTACTACTTGGCTAGGATTAATTTTAAATGTTTTATGGGGACCTATTGCAGCTATAGTTGCAGCATTCTATGCTATTTTGACCATTGTTAGGTATACAGCAAGATCGAGAGATTTCAAAGCTGTAATTGAAGCTAGCAAGACCACATCTCGTCAATTCTTTAGACTGCTTGCATTCTCTGCTGTAATTTGTTTGATTATTCTACCTTTGTCTATATACATCCTTTGTGGAAACATTTCTGTTGGTATTAATGCATTTAGCTGGTCTGCAGTGCATGGCCCAGATTGGGGTGAAATCTATAGAATTCCAGCTGATGCACCTGCACTCTCAGTATGGTTTACAATTGCATCTACATATATTCTATTCTTCTTTTTTGGTGTTGGAAATGATGCCAAATCACTTTATAAAGATTGTCTAATGAAAGTTCCAATAATTCGTGATTCTTTTACTCCATCTAAGACTGGTTCTGCAAGTTCTAATGGTACTAACCGTACTGGTGGTACAAGTGATACAAAGGATTGGGATCCTGAATCTGCTTATCGCAGAAAATCTTATGGTTTTGGTTTTGATGGAAGCTTTCTAGAGAGCGATAGAGATCATGATTCATCCATTCCTATATCTGGTTCTGTAGGTTCACTTCCTGCTTATCAATCAGATAACGATATAATGGTTCGTAAAGAGATTAAAGTGGAAACTGTTTACAAATCTTAGGGTAATTATTTAAAATTCAAATATATGATATCTTTAAAATTATTACAAATAAATAGATTGTAAACGATAAAGGCACTCTACAATCGCTGAAACATTGACGCTTAATTGTCTTTATGACCATATACATTTAAGCGCAATATACGACAAATTCTACTCCTGTCGTTCCTTTCCCTTTCCAAATGAAAACTCTTCAGAATCTTCCTCTTCACAAGTATCTTCTAATTCATTTTCTGTACTCTTCTCTTCCTTCTTCTGAGCATTAGATAATTGCTTATTCTGCGTTCTGTAGTTCCATATATTAAAAGAACTACTACTAGCATTCTTATTGAAGTATTTCGGTGAAACTTTCTTTGTAGATCCGTCTCTTGGTGGTCTCCAGTTCTGGCTCCTATCATGTTCAAGTTTAAAAGGTGACAGCTTACCTCTAGGTCTAGTATGCCTTGTATCATCACTTCTTCTTCCTCTAGAGCTATGTCTTCTAGTAGTATACGATTCACTAGAAGACACAGCAGCACTAAAAGTTTCTGGAGTTTCTTGTATAAACTGTACTGCCAAATTCTTGGTACCAGTTTCTGATATACTTGATTCCTCCGGTTGAGTCTTTTCTTGTGTCTCTGTTGGACAATACTGCATCTGATCATGTAGAAAAGGAGCAGAACATCTAACAGGGTTTGTATAAATTTGAATAGGTGAACTATCTTGTTGTAGATGTACAGGAGGGAACGCTTGAAAGTATTCTGGATTTTGTGTTAAATGAGTGACTTGAGTGGCGGGAATTCTATTAACTTGGTAAGAAGAATCATGAGATATTCGTGTATTGTACGATTGTAGATCTCTTGGATCATACATTCCTGAATAATATTGTGCTATAAGATCTTGCTCGCTTACAATACCACTAGGGCCTTGTGACCGTCTAGAAGAATCAGCTGCTAATGTTGTAGTTGAAGGTCTAGGAGATTCGTTACCCTTAGTTGATTTTGAGCTTGATCCATGCGATATATTATGCGTTTGTTGTGTTCTCGGATCAAAGAAAGTTCTATCAGTTTCATGAAATGAATGTATACAAGGGTATCTATTGTGTATTTGAAAAGATGATTCACGCTGTAAATGCGGATGTAGCTGTGAATAAATCTGCTCTTGCCTTCTATATTGTTGTGCAACCTCACTTGGAACAGAGTACTGCTCTTCATGAGGGTGCCATATCATTCCTGGCGTATGTGTTGAAGTATGCGGTAATGTATCAGGATTCTCAGCATAAGTAGTATGTTGTCTGTAAATAGTCTGAGCAGTAGCAGATGAGGCAATGGGAGAGTTATCTTGCTCAGTCTTCTTTCCTTGTGCTTTATTCTTCATTTGCAATCTTTACAGCAGCCGTTGTGTGTATTTCAGGATCATGCACTATAATGCGGTTCACAGAAACAAAGGTGCCAAAAAAGAATTATAAAAATGGTTCTCTTGAACCTATTTCAAGAAATATATACCTCTCACTTGTCCAGTAATTTAGGTATTAAGAGTCCGTATTGCTACTCCAAGGGATATAAAAATACCTTCAAAGCTCCTTTTTGTCTGGACACTGTCTTCGTAATGCGGAGATTCAGGATCAAATGCGAACGTAATATCAAAGATATCATATGCTTGATAGGAAAGTAAAGAAGATAAAAAAAAGGGAGATAATATTTACAGGAAGTTAAAACCTGAGTGCATAATTAAAGCAAGTAAAAAAAATTAGATATTCGTAAGGATTCTTTCAAAGATCTACTTTTGGCATTTCAATGAATCAGGCTCGCAATTCAATATATTATAAGCAAACTGTAACAGCCGAGAATATTGGATCCTGTAACTTTGTTAAGCATATAAGGTACTGAGCTGAAATGCAATCGAATACGAGGTGCGACTATTCTGTGACCCAGCGCTTGATATATAGATTCCTCATAATATAACAAAAGCAATAAAACCATAACAAATCACTATAAGGCAACTACCAAGAGTATATAGTAGATCAGGGAATAACTTTCGAACGTAAACAGTAAGTCCTTATCGGTGCCAAAGGAATTTTATACGAGATACGGTAATTAAGATTAATAGCCCTGTAAGATGCGGAAGTAATACGTAAGGTGGTCTGATTATTTTAGATCAGCATGTAGCAATAGAAGAATGTTGATTTTTAGCGATTGATCAAGCATTTTAGAAGCTCAATTCAATTCTAGAGCTCAGTCAATTCTCAAATATCTTGACCTGGTGGTTGATGGTACATCAAAACCCTGCTACTTCTAACCTGATAAGACATCCTATACTGAGTGGTAGTAGATAATGAATCCAAAATTGGCAATTGAGTGATGTCACAAGTAGAATAATAAAAATCGTTTAACACTGTATAAGGAAACAACCCCAATTCCAAAACTAGTTGATGAAGCCAGTGAGTACATATTTTATTAGAAAAATATGCGAAAATTAGAATTAAAGGGTCCACCAAATACGAGCATCAAAACTGGTCTCTTAAAGTTGTTGAACCCCATCAATTTTAGCCAAACTAAGTAATATCAAGATCACTGAACTAGGCAATTAATAAAAGTTGTTTGTAGTGACAATAATCATAACAATACGGTTATCTTATGACTCGGGTAAAAGGCAATTAAGTTACTTTAAGCAGCAAAGAAATGACAATTTCTCTATGTTCTATCTCTAGAAGCCAAACTTTAGATCTATTTAATGTGTAAATAGATTCAGACTTTTGCCTTGTACGGGTAAAGGCTGTTTGAAATTACGCAGCTTTTATAACTGTAACCGAGCCACTTGTTAGAACCAAATCACTTGTAAAACCAGTGTCTCTTTAGAAATGATGAACCACCAACAATGTATAAAATCCACAACTCTAGATGTACTATGTTCCGATTAGAACAATGATAGTGTGGGGGGAAAAATCGATCATATACAGAATGATTTCTCTATTTGATATCCATGTTAGGTAATGTAATTTCTACAGTACCAGGTACATTAAATTGCACGGATATCTTGCCTGTTTAAGTAAATAAATGATGCTCTTTGTATCTACGTCTTCCGTTAAGCGGGACTGTTCCGTAACTGTTATAAATGACACAATCGGAATTTCTGCACAGGTTCATAGATTGGAATGTTACAGGTATACCCTTATGTCACATCCTATATCTCCAGTAAATCTTACAAACGTAATCTTAACTATGTTTAATAAATTGTTGATTTCAAATCTCACGTTTATAAATATATCTCTTTTATTAGGCGCGCGTTAACGAAATGACGTCACTTGAAAGTTCTAAAACACGCGTTCATGTAGAGATCAAAAATTGCATGAATAACATGAACATTGAAATATTGCAAACTTTAAAAGAACTAATATCCGCAAAATATGATTCAAAAAATTCTCATACATTCACATTAACAACGACTGGTATGAAGTTCATGATAATAGTGATCAGTTGTATAGTTGTAACGAGTATAAACCTTAAGGCTGTTACAGTATGTATTTCGAATATACTTAATGGAGGTAAAGGAGGGTTTGGATCATTATTAAAGGAGCAAGCAAATCAGTTACGCTTAGCTCCAGGAGATTCAGATGCATCTACTAGAACTAGAAGTTTTTCAAGGTTTGAAGATGGTGAATATGTAAGAACTTATAACCATGCAGATCAAATAGCAAACGATATACAATCAGGAACCGATCAAGAAAGAATAAGAGATCTAAGAAATTTAGCACAGTCGTTACAGAATGGTTCGAATTCGAATATTCGAGTAGATGGACAAGTACATGAACGGTGGCAGACTGAACATGACCGATTAGATGAAAATATAAGACAAGCGGTTTCAGAACATGAGCGAATAGAGGAGATAGTCACACAGCCGGCTGTTGAAAGTACACCCCGTCAAGCTATTGCTTATAATAATTTCTTATCAATGTCTGATTCTGACTCTGAATAACATGTATACTTTGTATTTATTCAATCGTAATAGAAGTATTCCTATTTGTGAATATTTTCATAGTCACTTTCCTATTTGGGAATATACGGCTGTGATTGGTAAATATAGATTTTGCAATCCATCTTTTGCCTCTTACCAAATCCACATATATTCCCTTTCGATAGCTAAAAATTGACTATGTCTAGAGCTTATCAAAGAGTATTAAGATCCTCTCTTTTGAGAGTGTTTATAAACACACAAAATCAAAGAAATGTACTCGTTTTTAAAGGATTACATACAATACGTCCAAAAATTGATTTACCAAAGGGTATTAGTCAGCTGAATTTCAAGCGAAGTATGTTTATACAAACTGCTACTACGCCGAATGAAAATGCATTAAAGTTTCATCCTTCACAGAATATTTTACCTGAAGATTCAACAGCAACATATGAATATTTAAGTGGCAGAGAAGCACATTCTAGTCCTCTTGCTAAGAAGCTTTTCACTATTGATGGTGTATGTTCTGTTATGTTCGGGCCTGATTTCATTACGGTTGAAAAAGATCCTGATATGAACTGGGCAGTATTGAAACCTGAAATATTTTCTATTATTACTGAGCATTTAACTGCTGGTCTTCCTGTTGTTTTAGAAGGTACTACACCATCTGCAGATACAGCACCTTGTGAAGATGATTCTGAAGTTATATCTATGATTAAAGAACTTATAGATACCCGTATTAGACCAGCTATTCAAGAAGATGGTGGAGATATTGAATTTAAAGGATTTGAACAAGATGGAACTGTTTTATTAAAACTTAGAGGTGCTTGTAGAACTTGTGATTCTTCAACTGTTACTTTAAAAAATGGAATAGAAAGTATGTTAATGCATTATGTTGAAGAAGTTACTGGTGTTAGGCAAATTCTTGATCCTGAAGAGGAGATCGCTTTACGAGAGTTTGAAAAATTTGAGAAAAAGTTACATTCTGACGCATAATGACATGTTTAATAACATATTGGTTATAATTCGCTCAATACCTCATCGAGTATTGCTAATCCCTCTTTGATTGTCTTTTCTTCAATATTAAGAGGAGGTAAGAATCTAAGAGTATTAGTTCCTGCAGTAATAATCAATAATCCTCGTTCACGAGCATTAGTAATTATATCTGTTGGATCTCTATTCAATTGTAATCCAAGAATCAATCCACGACCTCTGATTTCAGTAATTATGTTACTGTATTTGTCTTTAAGTTTTTCAAATTCTTCAATAAATAACCATGATTTTTGATTAACATCTTCTAAAAAGGTTTCCTGTGATATTCTATTTAGAACATGTTCAGCTACTGCACTAGCTAATGGATTGCCACCAAATGTAGTACCATGATCTCCAACTTTAATAGCATCTCCAACTTTATCGTTTACAAGTACAGCACCAACAGGGAACCCATTTCCAAGAGCTTTAGCCATTGTAATTATATCTGGTTGAGCATGTGTACCAAACGCTTGATGTGCCCAAAGTGTTCCAGTACGTCCAAGACCAGATTGAATTTCATCATAAATCAATACAGCACCTACTTCATCACAACGTTTTCTAAGTGCAATAAAAAACTCTGAATGACCAACAAAAACACCTCCTTCACCTTGTACAGGCTCAATTATAACACCTGCTGTGTTAGGCGTAATAAGAGTTTCTAATTGCTCAATATCATTATAAGTACCAGTTTTAACACCTGGAATCAATGGTTTAAACGCTTCTTGATATTTAGGAGTAGGTGTAACAGATAAAGTACCCATTGTTCTACCATGGAAAGAATTCTTAAAGGAAACTAATTCTATTTTATCCTCACTTACTTGTTTGCCAGTCTTTCTAGCAAATTTCAAAGCAGCCTCATTTGCTTCGGTGCCTGAATTACACAAGAAAGCTCTAGTTACATCAGTTCCACTAGCTTTAGTTTTCTCAACAAGATCTTTACATAATGGTCCAGTTCGATCATTATGGTAAAGATTAGATGCATGAATCAAAGTAGATGCTTGTTTACTAATAACTTCAGTAACTTCAGGATCACAATGTCCAAGCGCATTTACCGCAATTCCAGCAGTGAAATCAATAAACTTCCTACCTTCAATATCATACAAATAACTTCCTTCACCTTTAACAAAAACAGGTAAGGGACGAGAATATGTAGCAACCATAAATGGAAGGTATTCTTCTACCCATTTTGTAGTTATCGAGTCTGCAGTAGGATCCTTATGAGTCACCGGTAAACATCTAGCTGTAGACGTAACAAAAGTACGAATATTGTGACTTTTAATGCTTCTAAGCATAACCAATCTTCCGGTCAAGTTCATAGTGGTATTTTTTCACCAAAAAGTAAATATTAAAGAGAAGAATAACTTATCAGAAGGTAAGTAAAAAATGAAAGTGCCTTTCTATGCGACATGATAAAAGCTTATTTATTAAATTATACGGCTATCTTAACTTTAATTTAAAATAACTAATATCTATTGGCTGAATCTTCTTTTTATCTAACTTTATTCATTGCAGTATCGAAATCCGCTCAAATATATTGCAATTTTTATAGAGAATTTATAGAAAACCACTGTCACTTTTCATATTCATTTATTAATCAAGTCTTGCTGATTTCATGAACAGCTAGTGTTGTGCTGAAAGCTCTCAATGAAATCGTTCAAATGTGGAGTTTACAGCTGTTGCTTTACATACCAGTAAGATCTTTGCATTTTACATATCTCCAATTTAATAGGTTTCACTTAAATCACAGCTATGTGGACATTATTATTGCTAATAAAACATCCAAATGCTTCGTACTTGCTAGATCTTTGTCACACAGCGTAAACTATAAATGTGTCTTCCAAGGGTCTCCTTCTCAAATTATATTTACTGTACCTTTACTGGACGTCAAACTTTGCTTTATCAGCTGTACTAATAACTATATCAAATAGTAGGCAGTGCGTATACGCAAGTTTGAATGCATTGTCAGACTTCCAATGCCCGCAAACTGTTTATGTAAAAGTTGCTTATGTATAACCCTTAACGCAGGCAACAATTGTAAGTCATTATATTTTATGTTAAGTATGTACACAGACGTTTATTAAAGAAACAGATGTTATTTCTATGTTGCTTAAATTTCATCGCCACCTTTTTCCTATTTGGGATTAATCACAGTCTATACACACTTCACTAAGAGACACAGTCATAATCCCTGTATTATACTAATTTTACCAATAAAGCTTTCTCATTAATACAGTCTAGGGGTAGGTAAGACATTCCAAGCGATATTACAAAAAAAATGATTAGATTCATATAACAATAGACAGTTAAAATTAAGGAGAACTCATACAGGCGTGCTATGGGAGCAAAATGGATTAATATTTTTCTATCTATAATCTACACGTAAAGTAGAACGACAATTGAAATGTTTAATTTTATTAAGATATAAAGTTAATGTTTTAATGGTTCAATCAATAAAGTAGTGCACTGAATATTAACAATACATTAAACACCCTGTTAGAGCTTCCATGACTAGTTCAATGCTTTTGTCTACATTTAACAGCATTTATTACGTATTATTATCTAAATTAAGCAAAATAAATGAGGCGCTTACGTACATGAATATTTAAATTGGTTTTATATTATCATCATTCCTAGTTATCTGAGGCAGGATTAAAGACCCCCCAAGGGCTCTTTTAATCTTTTAATTATTGCTTGGCTTATTCCTATAATGCTTTTATATTATTAGATTACACATGCAGCTGTGGCGTTTTGAACGGTTTCATTGGTTAAATGAAATTTATTAGAATATATTAATGCAATTATTAATTTATGAGATATAGAATTATATCACATGAACGAATAATTTCAATATAAATACACTTCACAATGTATCATTTTTTCTCTTCACAAAGCATTAGCATTGCATAGCATCTTCAATAATGGAATTAACTAACTCTCTTACAGTAGCCCCTGCTATCAGCACCTTATCTACTCTTGCAACATTTGTCACCCATAACACTCTGGTAGCAAGTGAAACTCCTTCATATGACTCATATAAGTTTGGTTCTTCTGATACAGCTGTGACATATCAAGAGGATTCTGCTGGCGGTTGGTGCAGTTCATGGACTTCACGCTGGTATGATGCTACTTTCTCTACTGTCTATAAAATGGATCAAACCGTCTTTGATCAGTACACAGCAGATGATTTTATTCAAGGAAGTGGTCATTATTGCAATTTGGCTACAACTGACTTTGTAGAAGTAAAGTTTGCAGATCCAAAGGGCTGGTATAATAGAAACCAAATTTGGAATTTTACTTCTAAATTCCTATCTTATGAGACTCAACCAACTGTAGGTCTTCAAGCGGTACAGTTTTATCTCTATACTAATTCTCCTATAAAAGCGGTGAACATTACCTTAGAAGGCGCGGGGAGTGGTAACGTTAAGCAAACAAAAACATATGTAGGTGCTGGTGGGTATGGTTTCGATTGTCAAATGGATATGACTCAGCTTCAATGTGATAAAGGTGGCGATGGAACTTATGCATTTGGTGTATCACATGGTAATACACATCAGTTGACATTTGATCAAGAATTATCAGGTAACACAATCTATCCTATTAAGGTACTTTTCGCTACCGTCTATGACAAACCACCTTCAGGAGTATTGGAATGGAATGTAGACTTCACCGCTTAAGTTACCTTCTTTATAGTATTAGGCAAGGTTAAAAGATTACCATATAGTAATATGGCATCACCAAAACACTAAGGAAGTGTCTTAAGATTAACGTCAAGCGGAAAGAAGGCGTTCAGGTAACCCAACTTTGAATTTATGTATACTTACACTTCTATTTTATACAAATATAGATATTTGATTTTAATCGCTAGAAGTAGACATAAGCATTCTAATATCTACAAAGAGAACGCACTACCCATGGCATTCTACTGTTGACGACCAATCTTCTGACAATGGACATACATTCTCTAGATACTGATATCCATGCTTTAAATATTCAAATATTAATGCTGACATAAACATTAGGTTAAGTGAATTATAATTGGTACGCTATCTTATAGAACATCTGCTATGAACCTTGCTTTTATATTTTGCGCCGATAAAACGTACCTTTGTAACGTTATCTGACATTTCATTTGTTCATCTAAAATTAACATTTTTGAAACCCGTACAACTTTAATAAAGATAAACACACAATTTGCTTGTCTAAATCTACCCAGATATACAACACTGGAGTAGTCATAGGCTTGCATACAATCTGTAACTGATGGACTATACGCTACCCGTACTGCTATTCTTTTAAAAATTGTCAATTTAGGAAGCTCAGATTTTTCCGCTAATGTCACATGGACTCAGACTTTTGCCGGATTTTTATGAATAATAGAGTTCATTTTATTTACAAATATTTATGTGTAAATATGTTAAATATACGTTGTGTTTATTTCATCACCACCACTTTCCTATTTGGGATCAATCATAGTCTAATCATACTTTACATCATGAATCTAACACATATATTGTACTGTAACTTATAAACATATTAGTAGTTTGAAAATGACATAAAAAGATTAATATTATATGTCTGAGGTATCCACAAGCTGTTCCCAACTCTTATTATCCATACTGTTCGTACTGCGTAGAGCCCAGGACCTAGCGAAATACTTAATGGGTTTAATATCTTAGTTGAAAGAGGAACTACTTCACCTTGTGTTGTGTCATATTGACTGAAATCATTGCACTCAAATGCACAGCCACCGATTGCAGCCCAAGTCCTATTTTCTATAGATATCCCCTCATTTAATATATCTGAGTTATAATTGATATCCATCATGACAGAATTATGGTCCCCGTGAGAAACTTGATAATTCAAATTTTCAATAAGCAAATAGTCATATTCCCTAGGTGGTTGATTTAATTCTAAAGTCATTATAAACCCACCTTGAAATCTTTGCGTACTAGATACTTTAGCTATACTTGATTCTGGCAAACCAAAATAGGTTTCGTATAATATATATAAATCATCAATAGAATTGTAAGTAGTGTAAGGCAATGCATATATGGTTGTTACTTGGTCATTACTAGGCTTTCCTGGACATGAAACAGGTGATTCTGTAGGAAGACCATTAGGAGTATCCTGTACAGTGTCTACTAATTCAGACACTACATCTGAGGTTGGTATTTCACGCCTAATAGAAAGTGTTGATAGCTCATAAGTTTTAGAATTGTCAGGTGAAGGAACGTACGTTACAGTTGTAGGAACACATTTATAACAATAAGGTTCAGTAACAATACCAACAGTTGAAGTACAATCTGAATAATAAGCTGTATAAACTGGCCCAGTAGGTGTAGTGAAGAGTTGTTCAAAGAGAACAGTAGATGTAATGTCGGCCATATTTGTAATGATGAATCAAAATAAAAAATGACATTTATATACACACAGCTAAACCATTTTACTGAGTGTTGTAAATTTTGCTTTCTTATACAAAAATAAACATAAGACTTAATTAGCAAGTTTAGAAGCAAAAAATCTTGAATAGAAAAAAGTGTGCCTAAAACGGGAACTTTTGGTGCAAATTTTGATTCAACTACAATTAGCTATGGGATACTAATGAAAAGTTCTAAATATGAAGGATAAATGAGAAGCAAAAAAATCGGAGTTTTTTGAAATACAGCAAAAGCTTAAACACGATATGTGTATGCAAAATATTAACTTTTATGCAATTGTGAAATCCGTGAAAACAAACTCCATTTTTATTACACTTGGATAGTTGTGCCGACCATCTGCTGATTATTGAAATATAACATTCTAGACACTGATATCCGTGTAGTAATTTCAACTTTAGGTTAAGTGAATCATCTTGTACCTATTAGAACATCAGCCTTGAACCTCGCTTTTATATATCACGCACGGGTAGAACGTGTTTTTGTGACCTTATCTGACACTTCATTTGTTCACGAATTATTAGCATTATCAAAGCCTGCATAACTCTAATAAAGATTAAAACGCGATACTGTATAATTTGCTTATCTGAATCTACCAAATTATATGCCTTTTTATGCCTTGAGAATGATGGATTTTATCGGAAAATTTTGTGAATTTCTTGGGAGCTTGAAGAATTTATAGAACGTCTAAAATTCTTTCAAAATGTATATCCCATATATAAGCATGTATCGGCATATTCAGCTTTACTTTGAGACGTATTTTTTTACATAAAATGACATCTATTTGTTCTGTTGTTACTGAAACAACTACATCTACCGTTGTCAGTACTCTTAGAGAGACTGTTCTTTGTAACCCTCCACAAACATATACTACTGTATATGAAAAATGGTACACTTCCGGTACTGGATTACAAACAGTTTATGGAGATAATTGTTCACCTACAGTAGCATCAGTTTCAGGAAGCTATTGTTCAAAATGTGTTCCCAGTGTAGTCACTTACATTCCTAAACCACCGGCTATTACAGGTGGCAATACGTATATCTGGGATTTCTATGAAGAGCTAGATATCTCAATCAATGTAGTAGTAGATATATCACTTACTATAGAAATACCTGTAGTTGATGTAACAACTACATATATCACTCCTGATATTGCACCAACTGATACTTTTAGTTCTGCCACAGAAACATTGCCTTTACCAACAAGTTCAGACGTTTTGCCTGTACCTACTAATACTGGCTCTTCTGAAATTTCTCATTCCTCGGGTGATTTGCCTACAGATGCCACTTCTTCATCAGGACCTGCTAGTTCTACTGATGCTGTAACTTCTGTGTCTTCTTCAACCACTGATCCCGTCACTTTTTCATCCTCAACTTCTGCTTCTTCAGGCGCTTTACCTATTAGCAGTGATAGTACAACTGTAGAGCCATCTAGTTTTTCTTCTTCTACCAAGTCTGCTTCTTCAGGTGCTTTACCTGTTAGTACAAGCTCTGGTACGTTTTCTTCTTTTAGTAACGCTTCATCAACTTCTTATACCACTACGTCTGTATCTTCTTCTTCTACCTCATCTTCTGTCTTTTCCTCCTCTACTCTTACTTCTTCTTCTGCCTTATCCTCATCTTCTTCTTCCCTCTCCTTCTCCTCCTCTTCTTCTTCTTCTTCCCTCTCCTCCTCTTCCTCTCTCTCCTCCTCCTCTTCTCTCTCCTCCTCCTCCTCCTCTCTCTCTTCATCCATCACTTCCATCTCATCTTCCTCTTCTTCCTCTGCTTCCTCCATTTCATCTTCTCTCTCCTCCTCCTCCTCCTCCTCCTCCTCCTCCTCCTCCTCCTCCTCTCTCTCTTCATCCATCACTTCCATCCCATCTTCCTCTTCTTCCTCTGCTTCCTCCATTTCATCTTCTAGTTCCGCTAATACTGAAGCCTCGGCTATGCCCACTGCATCTCCAGTGCCTTGCGGAGCTGCCGAAAGAGACCCTTCTATTCTTACTCCTGAAATCGGAAACTTTAGCCTTTATTCATTGACTGAAGCTCAATACAACTCATTCAATGACATGACTGTTCTATCTCGACACTATACGTCTTATCCAACAGTTCAAACGACCCCTTGGATACAGAATTCACCCCAAACCTTTACTTTAGGATATTCAGAAAGTTCACCGGCTGGTACAACTCAATATCTACTTGCTGAGTTTATCAGGTATCAAACTTTCACATTAGCATTTTCTGCTGTATCAGAGTCAATCGATATGCAACTACCAAATTTGGTTGTTACTGAAAGATTTTGGGCAGCTATTGGTGGTTCAGCATTTGATTGTTCAAATGCTAATATTGTTTCATATGGCGCTGGTGAAGCTGTAGGGCTGCATGCTCTAGGTAGTGTTGAGTTATGGTCTGAAACTGTATCTCCAGGTACCTATGCAGTTCGCAGTGTAGTACTTTTGGAAGTCTTTAACCCAGACTCTTCTCCGATTAGTGGTTATATTTCCTGGAATCAAGCTTTTACCTAATAGAATTCATCAAATGGGTGTCTATCAAGGACCTCTCAGATCTTATTCTATCTGGCAAACTTTATTCATAGAATCAGTCATTTGTTTAAGTATTATGATTTATATTTTTCAGGTACAAATAAATCAAGTATCCCATAGAGTACACAGAAAATCTCTCCTACTTTAAACTTTTCCACTCTCACTTCACCAGTAGACACTCTATTGATTTTTAGAAACCTAATCCAGATTTTATAACGATATATCACGCATCGATCGTCTATTATGTATGCTTTTATTACTATAACTGGCTTTTTATTGCTATAACTGGATTTTATGGCTATAACTGGCTTATTATTCGCTCATTAAGATTACGATTGGTGCATGTAAATATATCAAATCGAACCAAGAGCCCAGGTACAACGTTATAGAAATTGGGTATCAGAATCTATCAAATAACATGCTTTTATTGTCATTTCAATGATGGATTTAGTCGGTAAATCTGTAAATTTTTTTGATGCTAGAAAATCCATGGAATGTTCATATTTCTTAAACCATATATATACCTGTTTATATGTCATGTGTAATTCTATTCGATAAAATAAATACCCATAAAATGGCTTCATATTGTTCTATTGTTACTGAGACAGCTACAACTACTGTTGTTAACACTCTTAGAGAAACTGCCCTTTGTAACCCCCCACAAACATATACTACTGTATATGAAAAATGGTACACATCCGGTACCGGTCTACAAACAGTTTATGGAGATAACTGTTTACCTACAGTTGCATCAGTTTCAGGAGCCTATTGTACAAAATGTATTCCAACTACGATCACATACATTCCTAAACCACCAACTATTTCAGCGGGTAATACCTACATATGGGATTTCTATGAGAAACTAGATATCTCAATTGATGTAGTAGTAGATATATCACTTACTATTGAATTACCTGTTGTTGATGTCACGACAACATATATTACCGTTGGTACTGCATCAACTGATTCTTTCAGCACAACTATTGTTCCACAATCTGAACCTAATACTGCATCATCAGGAGCTTTGCCCGCATCTACTTATACTGGTTCTGTTATATCATCCTCAACTCTAAGTTCTAGTGATCCCGCTACGCTTTCATTGTCATCTGCATCTACTTCTTCAGGTGCTTTACCTATCAGCACTGATACTACAACTGTTGACTCTTCAAGTCTTTCACTTTCTACAAATCCTGCTTCTTCAGGTGCTTTACCTATAAGCACTGATACTACAACTGTTGACCCTTCAAGTCTTTCACTTTCTACAAACCCTGCTTCTTCAGGTGCTTTACCTATAAGCACTGATACATTTACTTCATTCAGTAACGTTTCATTGATTTCTTATACTTCATCTTCAACTACTACTACCTTGATCTCCTCTTCCTCTAGCTTGTTGTCTTCATCTGTCTCACCATCTTCATTACTATCTACTTCTTCTTCTTCGTCGTCATTATCTTCTCATGTATCTTCCTCTTCCTCTGTCTTATCTTCTTCTTCCGCTCTTTCCACACCATCCTCTTCCTTTTCTTCTTCCACTTCTTCTATATTATCATCTTCTTCATTTTCCTCTTTGTCCTCATCCTCATCCTCCTCTGTCTTATCTTCCTCTTCCACCTCCTTGTCATCCCCATCTTCTTCTTCCTCTTCCTCTTCCTCCTCCTTATCATCCCTATCTTCCTCTTCCTCTTCCTCTTCTTCTTCTTCTTCTTCATCATCATCATCATCATCCTCTAGTTTATCTTCCTCTTCTTCCTCTTCCTCTTCCTCATCCTCTAGTTTATCTTCCTCCTCTTCTTCTTCTTCTTCCTCCTCCTCCTCCTCCTTGTCATCCCCATCTTCTTCTTCTTCCTCCTCTTCCTCCTCCTCTTCCTCTTCTTCTTCCTCTTCCTCTTCCTCTTCTACTTCATCTTCCTCCTCTTTCTCCTCCTCTTTGTCATCCCCATCTTCTTCTTCCTCTTTTTCTTCTTCTTCTTCTACTTCATCTTCCTCTTCTTTCTCCTCCTCTTTGTCATCCCCATCTTCTTCTTCCTCTTCTTCTTCTTCTTCTTCTTCTTCTTCTTCCTCTTCATCTTCATCTTCATCTTCATCTTCATCTACTTCATCTTCCTCAGTCTCCTCTTCATCTTCCTCTTCCTCTTCCTCATCTTCCACTCATCCCTCAGCTATGCCCACTTCATCTCCAGTGGCTTGTCCAGCTGCTGAAAGAGACCCTTCAATATCTAATCCTGAAATTGGAAATTTCACAATGTATTCATTGTCTGAAGCCCAGTACAACTCAATTAGTGATCTCGATATTTTATCTCGACTCTATACAGCTTATCCAACTGTCAATTTAACCCCTTATAGAGCGAGTTCACCCTACGTCTATATGTTAGGATATTTAGAAAGTATAGATGCTAATACGACTCAATATATGCTTGCTGAGTATATCTGGTATCAAACTTTTGCATCACATATTTCTGCTGTAGTAGAGTCAGTTAACATGCAACCACAAGATTTAGTTGTCACTGCCACATTTTGGATAGCCATTGGTGGCTCAGCATTTGCATGTACAGATGGTAATATTATTTCATATAGCGCTGGAGAGGCTGTAGGACTACGCGGAGTGAACGATATTGCCACATTACCCGTAACTGTCTCACCAGGTGTATATGCTGTTCGTACTGTGATCGTTCTAAAAGTATATAACCCGAGAACTATTGTAATAAATGGTATTAATACCTGGGATCAAGATTTTATTTTTAGTTAATAGCATGTGATCAATGGCTATCAATGACTGCTCATATATTATTCTTCCTGCCAGACTTTAGAATCATACTTGTTTTTCTACTTAATATTCTATCAAACAAGTTTGGCTATTGTTGATAGAGTTTGGACTGTTATTGGTGGTGTAGCATTTACATGTTCAAAGGGTTATACTATTTCTTATGACACTGATGAAGTAATATGGCTATATTAGGGGGTAGCGGTTTTTAAAAAACCGCGGGTTTTTCTTTTCAATTTTTAAAAACATTTCCTATTCTGGAATTCCCAAGCTCAATCTGGAAATTTTTTCAGTCCAGAATAGTAGTGCAAGTAAGGATCACAATCCGTACATACGGATTGGAAAATTTGAACTTTAGACGAGAAAACCAGCAAGCATCATTGGCGTAGGCCGCTGGATTTAATGGCTAGTTCAAGAAATTACCAATTACGGCCCAATCCGTATGTACGGATTGCGATCCTTACTTGCACTACCAGAATAGGAGATTTTTTTAATCGATTTTAAAAAACCGCCACCCCTTAGGCTATATGGAGTAACTGATATTGAGACATGGCATGTAGCTATGCTTTTCGTACTGTAACTGTTTTGAATATTATCCCGACTACTTGAACAGTTTTCATTACCTTACCTGGAAGCGAACTGATGCTTAGTTTATTGTTTATAGGAGTGTGCTTCTATGGTGTGCTAGTTCATCACCACCACTTTCCTATTTGGGATCAATCACAGTCTAATACTTTACATCATAAATCTAACACATATATTGTACTTTAACTTATGAACATATCACTAGTTTGTAAATTCCATAAAGACTGTTAGAGGATATGTCAGAGGTGATTGTATATGATTTCCAACACCTAATACCCATACTGATCGTACAGGAAAAACTCCGCCACCTACGGGTTCACTTAATACAGATACTGGAGGAGTTGCAAGAGAAATAGCTTCACCCTCTTCTACGTTAAATTGGTCAAAGTTGCCACATTCAAATGCACATCCACCTAGCGAAGTCCAGCTGCTATACTCCACTGTTACCCCTATTTCTGGTAAACCTGAGCTACCTTCTACAGCAACACCAACAGAGCTATATGCTCCGTTAGATCTCTGATATTTTACATTTTCTATAATCAAATAGTAATATGTATTAGCTGGTTGATTGAATTCAAAGTTAATTATAAACCCCGCCTCCATTTCTTGTATTTGACTGATTGTACCTATATTTGATTCTTGCAGGTCTACATAGGATCTGTTTAATAAATATAAACTGTCAATAGTTTCATAAACGCTGTAAGGAAATTCATATATAGTTGTTCTGCCGTTACTGTCATACTGATTTGGACATGTGAGAGGAGATTCTGTAGGAAGACTATTTGGAGTATCCTGTACAGTGTCTGCCAATTCAGGCATAGAATCTGAGGTTGGTATTTCACGCCTAGAAAGCGTTGATAGCTCATAAGTGTTTGAAATACTAGGTGAAGGAACGTACGTTACAGTTGTAAGTACACATTCATAACAGTAAGGTTCAGTAACAATACCAACAGTTGGAATACAGTCTGAATAGTAAGTTGTATAAACTGGCTCAACAGGAGTAGTAAAGAGTTCTTCAAAGAGAACAGTAGTTTTAAGGTCTGACATGCTTGGTATGATAGTAAATCAAGGCAAAAGGTGACATTTATATACACACAACTAAATCATTTTCAAAGTGCCGTATTTTAAAATTCTGCTTTATTGTACAAAAATAAACACTTAATTAGCAAGTTTAGAAGCAAAGAATCTTGAATAGAAAAAAGTGTGCCTAAAACGGGAACATTTGGTGCAAATCTTGATTCAACTGCAATTATAGATAGAACCTGGTACTAAATTTATTCTAGGCCAATTTAGCCCTTAAAAAGTTAATACTATCATATTTGCGTACCATAATATCATACTGCTGAGTTTATCATATAACAAACAAATCTTGATATTCACTAAACATTACATGGAAGTGAAGGTCTAGGCCATTGCCTTTTGTATATAGCAATAGCAGCACAATCTTGCGGGTTAATTTTACCATCAAAGCTTGCCTTAAAGTAACCATGAGTTCCTAAAGATTCCTTTATAAAACCTGAACGACCCCATTTTGTAAATAAAGGTAAATCCTTGAAATATTCAACATCTTCTAAATTAAAGAACATGTATCTGACTGTAACTACACGCTTGTGCATTTTGTATGGATAACCTGTAAGAATAGCTCTCTTTACCATAATTCTCCTATGATCAACATCTTCTAATGAACCATTTCCAACTATATCAAACCCTGAATCTCTTTGCTTAAAGAATACAGTAGGAATATTCTTACCAAACATTGCAGGTCCAATAATAGTAGCAATTGATGCACGATCTTTAGGTAACCATCTATGATATTTATATATACCATTAGGATTACGCTTTCCTCCATCGGAAAACATGGGTTGAATTAATAAACGTCTAAATCCACATTGAACAATCATTGTCTCTTTAGATTTAATAGGATCATCATATTCAGCAGAAGGAATTAAAGAGAAATTCAATACCGACTGTTGATGTTCATACCTGTGTAATCCATAAACAATTCCAGGTCTTCCCTTTTGTAAGAAAGTGTTTAAAGTTTGTAAATGAAATTCGGCCATTTTAACAACAATTTCAATCTTGTTTCCAATAGAAACTTTATTATCATCTGTAGCATAAGCTTCTTTAATAACTCTATCTCTTGTAGCTCTGTAGTTCTTAATACGTAAGAGTTGACGCCAATGTGAAGGAGTTTTATCTGATATTTCATCTACTTCCCAACTAGCAGTTGCAAGACTTCTTAAACCTCTGTATCGTTTAAATCTTTCTCTAGCAATATCACCAGGTTGTAAATCTACTTCATCAGGGAATTCTTTTTCTTCACGTTCTTGCCTTTTGTATTCTTCATATTGACGTCTTTCTTCGTCTTCAGTAAGTTCTACATGTTTCATACTTTGATCATCAATAGAAGCAAATCTAACTGATTTGGCATTAGATTTTGTATCATCAAGGGAGTCATCACTCATAGCATCACTCATTGAATCATTGTCTTCTTCAACAACATCTTCAACATCAGGTTTAAGTTCTTCTAATTCTTCATCAGAATTAAACTCATCATCCACTAACCATCTAGATTGATATTCAGATGTACCCTTTGGTACTAATCTAGTAACATTAGGCATTGAATCATCATTTTGTCTAAATATACGATCATCCATACGAATAGATGTTCTATTTGTATCTTCCATTAAATCTGTCATTTCTTCATCATTTGAAGGAGCAAAATCATCCATATTGTCTGCTTCTATGGGATAAAAGGTATTCTCTTGCATATGATCCTTAATAACTGTCACTTGAGCAATAGGAAAATCACCACATCCAGGAATATGAATTAGCCTATTCGGATCAAGATCTTTACCTCTTAAAGTTCCTCTTAACGCAACATACGTATCATTTACACTGAAATCTTCAACCATAACATAAGGACGTGAATCTCTCCAAGATATACCAGAAGGTACTTGTAAACAAATGTTTCTAATAACTGTCTTACAGTCACTGTCATTATCCACAGAAAATATCCTCTTTTCTACAGGGAAGAAATGCTGTACATAAGCCACAAGACTCTCCTTAGTAGCATTTGACTTAGCATTAGAAGGTAAATACTGTACAATTGGTATAACAGTAGATATACCTTGACCAGACAAACATCTTAAACATTTTTCACTATAACTATCTACTTCTTCATTAGCAGAGAGTGCAAGAATTACATAATCAGCAACTTGACAAGCATCAAGAATACTCATAAGTGAATCATCTGGTATAATAAAGTTAAATGATTGTTTAAACCTATTAATTCTTACAGGTTTAATACGACTGCCATCACTAAAATCAATAGTCTCATCTACGCTATTACATAAAGCAGAGCAAATCTCTACAACATTAATATCAGAAGAAAGAGGTATAATAGCAACAGTCTTTGCTATCTTACTATAAAATTTCTTTACTTCTTCAGCATCAGCACGTTTAATATTCATAAGTTGTTTAGCTGTATTCTTTCTATCTGATTTCTTTACAAGAACATGTTTCTTACTTAAAGTTGAGTCCTTTGTCACTTTGTTCTGATACCTTCGTTTCAGTTCTCCTTTAGTTGCATGTTTACTCTTAAACCTCTTATGCTCCTTCTTTGTAGAAGCTCTATGTGAAGCGACCATACTGGATAAAATGCAATAAGTAATGTATCGAAAAAAATTGATAAATTTTGTATCAAAACTTTAAATCAAATTTTTGGGAGTATTGGTTGTTATTATTGGTTAGAAATATATTAAAGTTTCGAAAATAAAAATTTCTCGAGCAACGTTATACTTTTTCACGAATATATTCATAAATTTTGATCATTATACACAATTTTTGACCATTATATATAATTTTTGGTATTTTTGTTTACTTGTGTTTACTTTTACCGCATTAGGTACATTTGAAAATGGCAAATGACAAAATTAAGAAGGTTAAAGCTAATAGAATCAAGCAGAAATTGAAGTACCTTGATAATCAATACAATGAATCCAAAAAATTAGTGAACGAATCAGAAGTTCTTTTAACAGAACAAAGTGGGTTCTTAGAAGAAGAAGAAGGTGAAAAATCTTATAAATTAAAACAAACTGATATATTCAAAGAAGTTGATCTTAGTACTCAAAAGAAGAGCTTTTCATTAAATCTTGATTTTGGTCCTTATAGTATTGATTATTCACGTAATGGTAGAGAATTATTAATTGCTGGTAGAAAAGGACATATTGCATCATTTGATTGGAGAAGTGGTAGTTTAAGATCAGAGATACAATTAAATGAAACAGTACGTGATGTTAAATGGTTACATAATGATCAATTTTATGCTGTTGCACAAAAGAAATTTGTATTTGTTTATGACAGTCAAGGTGTTGAAGTTCATAAATTAAAGAGTCATATTGAACCTACATGTTTAGAATTCTTACCGTATCATTTTCTATTAGCAACAGCTGGAAATACAGGATGGTTAAAATATCAAGATACATCAACTGGTGATCTTGTTTCTGAAATACGTACTAAACTAGGTGCTACTCAATCTATGACACAGAATCCACATAATGCTGTAGTTCATCTAGGTCATGCTAATGGTACTGTATCATTATGGTCACCAACTATGACTACACCATTAGTAAAGATGTTAACAAATAGAGGTCCAGTTAAGGCTATTTCATGCGATAGAGAAGGTAAATATATGGCTACTTCTGGATTAGATAATCATCTAAAGATATGGGATATACGTATGTATAAGGAATTATACTCTTACTATACGCCAAAACCAGCAATTTCATTAAACTTTTCAGACTCTGGCTTACTTGCAGTAGGATGGGGAACTCATGTAAATGTTTGGAAAGATATTTATAACTCAAAGCAGAAATCTCCTTATATGACACATTTAAATGCTGGTTCTGCTATTAATGATGTTAGGTTTTGTCCTTTTGAGGATATACTTGGTTATGGTCATGATAATGGGTTTCAAAGTATAATTATTCCTGGTGCAGGTGAAGCTAATTTTGATACTTATGAAATTAATCCTTATGAGACTCCTGAACAGAGAAGACAACGTGAAGTACGTATGTTACTTGAAAAGTTATCACCTGAAATGATTACTCTTGATACTGATTCTATTGGACAACTTGACAAGTCAAAACCTGTTGCACGAAATCGTGCTGAAAGGGAAGCTGAAATTGCCGAACAATTAGGTAAACAGAAAACTGTTGAAAACTTGAAAATAAAGGCAAGGGCAAGAGGTAAGAATTCTGCTTTAAGAAGGTACCTTAGAAAGAGGAGTAAGAATGTTATTGATGAACAAAAGCAAAGGGTAGAAGCTATGTTAAAGGAAGAGAATAGACAGCGTAAACAGTTAGAACAAGCGAGTTTGGGTGTTCAAGAGGATGATTCTGTACCTAAAGCTCTTTCTAGGTTTAGGTGATTCATATGCAATACATAGCTTATCAGCATATAACATGTACCATTTAACATGTAACTGTTATACTCTCGTAAGATATAACTTATCCCATAAATAACTATAACCGGATCTTAATAACTTATGCGAGACTCCGTAAAATTACACTCTATTTTATCTCAAGATATTCGGTTGAATGACATTTACCCTACTTATTTTCTAATTAGTTTACCTTATTGGGTGAATCTTGAGCACATGTTACTATTTTCTGCACCAATACCTATCGATTTACTTCTAATTCACATGAACCATAAAAACCAATCGGTTGTATCACATTTCATATATTAATATCCCTTTCTATTAATCACTTGTGCCTTTGCCTATTCTTCCCCCTTTATTTTGTCTTACTTTTTTGTCTTTTATTCTTATCTTGTTAACACTTGTAAGGCTCCTTACCTGCTTGTTTCTAACCCCGCGTTTTATGCTCTCTTTCCGAGAAAACTTTTCCCGCTGTTCTTAAAAAAATGATCGATAAACTTATAGGTAGATTAAATGTAAAAGTAAAGCGATTTCAAGTTGCCTTTATGACACTTATATGCCTTTATTTGGTCATAGTACATCCGAAATCTACTATCGGAAACAATTTAAGGCTCACACGATTACTTAAAGGCCTTACTCCGGTACAAATCTATTTTCTTGCCTTGTCTAATGTTTACATATTCAAAAATGCTGATAATTTACTTGGTCTTCCTCCACCTGATCCTTTAAAAAATATCTATACAAAGGCATTCTATAGAGCAGCATGGGTTTCTACTGCTTTGGATGCTGGTTTCTGGACTGCTATGTCAATTCAAAGTAAACGTATTAAGGATTTAGCATCTATTTTATTTACTTTTTATTATTTGCTTTTTACGGACCAAGCAGAACAAAAAGTTGCACGTTATAGAGCAAACTTGAATATTGATATTCTAAGAGTTTCATGGACAAAGGCAAGAAACCCATATATTGCCTTTGTGCAAAAGCTTGTATTGCCTAAAGTTCGTATACACAGAAACCTTGATCTTCCTAGGCCTAGCAGCTCTTCTATGAAGGGTAATATAAAAGGTACACTTTATTTTGAAGGTTCTGTAGATCAATTACGTCGTTCTAAGAGAGTTCTATTGAACTTTCCAGGTGGCGGATTTGTTACTATGAGTCCCTTTGAACATAATGATTGTTTATTATATTGGTCTAAAAAGCTTAGAATTCCAATCTACAGTGTAGATTATGCTAAAGCCCCAGAATATCCTTATCCTGCAGGATTAACTGATTGTTATGATGCTTATACATCTATTGTTCAAACTCGCGGACGTTGTATTGGTTTATCAGGAACTACTGAACCAATGATACTTTTATTAGGTGATTCTGCGGGTGGCAATTTTGTTGCAAGCACTGTGCTAAAACTATTAGAAACCAAGAACCCTCTTCCTTGTGGAATTTTATTGATCTACCCTTGTTTAGATTTAAATTATTCCTCTTGGTTGACAAGTGAACAGGCAAGATATTTGGCTATTAGTGATATTTCATTTGATAGAAAGTCAAATGCTTCACTATTGAATTATCACGCATCTGAATATGATCGTATTTCTGGTAAAGAAAAAGAAACTGATAGATCACTTCCGAATTTCTCTTTTCATGATATAGAAAGTCCAGTATCTCGTGCATCGAAAGCCACTGCAACTAATTCTCTTTACAAATCTGCCTTTTCAACAAATTTACAAGTAACATCAAGAGTTTCATATGTAAATGATAGTATTTTAACACCTGAAATGTTAAGAGCTATGGCACTTCTCTATTTAGGATCAAATGGTACATATGATTTAGAGAATGATTATATTTTATCACCTGTGAAAGCACCTGCTGAATTACTAGCAAGATTTCCTCGTACCTATATTATTTGTGGAGAAGTAGATCCTTTAGTTGATGATTCTGTTCTTTTTGCAGGACGATTACGTGAAGCTAAACTTAAACATCAGGAATGGAGATCTTCTATTAAACAAAAAAGATCATTATCGGAAGATTTAAGTGAAGAAGTAAGAGTTATGCTGATTAGAGGGTTCAGTCATGGATTTTTACAAATGATTCCATTTCTTCCTGAAGCAAAGGCAGTAAGAGAAAGGTGTAAGAATTGGGTTAGTGCTCTTTTTGCATTAGCATCAGATTCTGATTATGGAGAGATATTTGAAAGTAGTGATGATACTTCTGATGAAGAAGACTTAATTCCTACATCTGATGGGTTATTAGGAATTGATTCATCAGATGGTAATATAAGTTCTTCTACTGTAAGTGAATCAGAATATAATGATAATGACGGATTGGAATTTCGACCTGCTAAGTTCTATATTTCTGATAGAGAAGTTGATAAACTTCAAGGTCTTCATAGAGCTAGGAGAGTTAATAATGAACGCAGACTTCATAAAAGGTTAAATCGTACTACGAGTTGGGAAAGAACGCATACTCTTGAAGAATCTTCTTTAATGAATAGAAGATTTGAAAGTGTTACTAAGGATTTGATTAGATCAGATGCTGAATCTGATAGAGATCAGGATGATCAATAAACAGTTTTAAATGCATCTGATAAGTAACCAATGATTAGATGCATTTGACAGAGTGCAGTAACTAACGATCAGATGCATCTGACAGAGATCAGAATCAGTAACATGCTTTATGAATAGTTCTTATGATATGTTATCTTATGATATGTGGCTGTGTATCCCATAGGTACAGCTGATTTGTAGAACAGTATGGATACAGAATTTTCTTATCTAACTCCGAATAATTGTAGATCGATATCAAATCGGGAATATGTCTCACAGTTAGCCAAGAGATTAAACTAATGACGTATGTAAATTAACTCATTCTATGGTGTTAAAATCCTTGGCTGCTACTGTAAAAGCTATACGGATTATCTTTACAAACTACTGACTCAAATCTATTTTAGATAACAATGAGAGAAGTATTTAGACATTCTAGAAGCTCAACTTTGACATAAGAATACAAGTATTTTATGTAAGCTTTGTAATCTCGGCGGATTGTTAATGTACCTGATAACCCCTTATGATGGACGAATCTAGACTTTCATACGATGTGACGTCTTCACAAAAAAAGTGCTCATTAATCATAGAATGAAAACATCTCATACAAGATTGGCTGTTATCGTATAATTAATATCCTCTTTATACCAAGAATAAAATCATGCTATAAATCTTGAGTTTACGTACTATACGTCAGTAAAAAATACGGATCAAGCTGCTTAGATTGGATGCAAATGTAAAGCATCTTTTATTGATTCTTATATTTGTCATTTTATTAAGCAATGATTGGCTCTGTATATTTGTTCCTTAAAACTTTTCATTATATAAAGGTACTCAATGAAGTCCTTACAATGCACGATGGATTATTTGTTTGAAACTATCCCTAGAGTGTTTTGGATTGTCGTAAGCGTATTCCTCATACTTCTTGCTGTGTTCAGAAGAGTTGGAATTCTTATCGACAATGGGCGTCTAAAGAGTGGTACCTTTCACAATTTTGTGTTATCTGCGATTCAAATATGGAGGAAATTGTCGTTGTTGCAACTCCATATAGCATTCACTATTCCCCTTACAAACATCTATGTAGATTGGTATGGACCGTCAATTGCTAATATACTAATTGCAATTACATTTACTATGATGAATACAATATTAGTAGTCTATCATCTTGATACAACTTATCAACCTAACTTCAGAGAAGTTGTTAATAGAACAGGTATGATATGCGCTGCACATATCCCTTTACTTGTTGCTTTAGCTGCTAAGAAATCAATTATAGGCCTTTTCATCTATGCTACTCATGAAAGACTTAACGTCTATCATAGATGGATTTCTAGAAGTATGTGGTTATGGGCTACTGTTCATTTGGGATTCACATTTAGATCTTGGTATATGAGTGGTATTACTTCTTATATGATGAAAACCAATAAACATGCATGGACTGGTTTAGCTACTTATGGTTTTCTTTGTATTTTAGTGTTTCTTTCTGCGTCTCCAATTAGAAGTAGATTCTATGAATTGTTTTTAGTTGGTCATATAATTAGCTTCATTGGTTTCATTGTCTTGGGATTGTTTCATTTTGCTCTAATGAGGTCACAATATTTAATTTATATAGGTCTAGCATTCTTTGCATTTGACAGAATACTTAGATTATTATGGACACTTACAATCTCTTTCTTGCTCAATCGTAACATTATTCTTGAGTCTGAAGTTGAAAGGTTCGAAAGTGGTTCTATTACACTGACAATTAAGTTACCTGACTCATTAAATGGTACTGCTGCTAAACTCTTTAAATGGTCACCTGGACAATTCTTTTATATTGCAGTTCCTCAACTTGCATTTGGACAATCTCATCCTTTCACTACACTCTCTTTGCCTGAAGACAAGGAAGTTGTGTTTGTTATTAAACCACAACATCCTCGTTTAAAGGTTTCCCCAACATCAATCTGGGCTGGTTTTACTTCTAAGCTTTCTGCAATGACTCTTATAGATGGGTCACGTTCTAAGAAGTATTCAGCTTATATTGATGGTCCTTATGGAGGTGCCCATAGAAACTTTGCTAAGTTTGACACTACAATTCTTCTTGCTGCTGGCCATGGCTTGTCGTGGACAATTCCAGTTGCACGTTCTATCTTACAACAAGAAAGTGCTTGTCAACTCACATTTGTCTGGGTTGGGAAGCGCCTTCGCGATATGGCGCCATTCGCTAAACACATGAGACTTTTGATGAAGAATAAGAACGTTAGAGTGTTCATTTACACTACAGCCGATACAGGGTCTACAGAAGAGTTTCTTTCAGTACTTAAGCCTGAGAAGGAATCAAATGTAAACTTACCTGAAGTTTACTCTTCAATTGAGCCTGTCACATCTCATATTGACAATGACGTTCTATACGACGAGAAAGATCCACATGTAAATAGTACAAGTGATAGTGATTCAGATATCACACAAGAATTAACTAGCTGTCATTATGGTAGACCTCATTTTGTCAAACTTATACAACCCTTTATTGATTCAGCAACTGGTGAAATAGCAATTGGAGCTTGCGGTCCAAGAACAATGATAGATGCTCTAAAAATGGACGTAGCTAAATTGCCTTTAAAGCATGCTGGTACAAACAGTAAAGGTGTCTATTTACACGCTGAAACTTACAGCTTTTAAGACAACATTTTACATAGATTAAAGTATATTAATAAGCGAACAAATTAGAGTGAATACATTCAATGTCATTTAATTAGCGAACTTGTTAATTAAATTTGACATTTTAAATTATTTATTTGCCCATCAGATTTAATATGTACCTTACATCTTAATAGAAGATAACCGGTTAGATGACATTTTGACTGTTTTTCTTGTTTGTGTCTAGAATCAAGGCTGGTACCTTACTAAATCGCTTCAAAATCTACCAACTTAAAATGTCCACAACACCAAAAATAGATAATACCGACTCTTTCTATCGACTTCTCTATACGTTAGTTTGCGAACTTTTTGATTGATTCGTAATGCATCCGATATATGAAACTTACCGTTTATTAGTATTCAATAATTTCAAGTCGATCATCGGAAACAATGACTTATCTGATCTTAGAAGTTAATTATTATTTTGATCGCTATCTATAATTGGATTAAAGAGTTCAAAGGTTGGTTTCTATTTATGCATCTTATGTAGAGAATTTTTCTATATAAAAGACTGACTTCTAGATTTTCTAGAAGATAAGATGGCTCTTACATTAGAATCAATACCACGAGCTTTTTGGACTGTCGTTTGCATATTTCTTATACTCCTTGCTGTATTTAGAAGAGTAGGAATTCTCATAGACAGTGGGTGTCTAAAGAGCGGCACCTTTTTTAATCTTGTTCTATCTGCTATTCAGATATGGAGAAAGTTGTCGTTGTTGCAAGTTCATGTAGCACTCACCATTCCCTTTACAAACATTTATATAGACTGGTATGGACCTTCTATTGCTAATTTGTTTATTGCTATAGCCTTCACTATGATGAATACAATATTCCTCACATATGAAGTTGATACTACTAATCCTAACAACTTTAGAACTGTTACAAAAAGATCTGGAATGATATGTGTTGCACATGTTCCTTTGATCTTGGCTTTAGCTACTAAGAAATCAATCATAGGTTTATTCATATACGCAACTCACGAGAAACTTAATGTTTATCATAGATGGGTTGCTAGAAGTATTTGGCTATGGGCAACAATTCATATGGGGTTCACTTTAAGAAACTGGTATATAAGGAATATGGCCACACAAATGTTGAAGACAAACATGCATGCATGGAGTGGGTTGACTACTTATGGTTTCCTTTGTATCTTAGTGTTTCTTTCTGCTTCTCCTATTAGAAGTAGATTTTATGAGTTGTTTTTGGTTGGCCATATAATCAGTTTTATTGGGTTTATAGTTCTATTTGCTATCCACTATTCTGATATAAGGAGTAGGTCATTAATTTACATTGGTATAGCATTTTTTGTGTTTGACAGAGTTCTTAGAGTGTTGTGGACACTTACAATCTCTTTCTTACTTAATCGTAACATTGTTCTTGAGTCAGAAGTTGAACGGTTCGAAAGTGGTTCAATAACGTTGACAATTAAGTTACCTGATTCATTGAGCGATAATATTATCACTAAGTTGTTTAAATGGTCACCAGGACAATTCTTTTATATTTCAATTCCTCAACTTGCATTTGGACAATCTCATCCTTTCACTACGCTCTCTTTACCTGAAGATAAAGAGCTTGTATTTGTCATTAAACCGCAGCACCCTCGTTTAAATGTTTCTCCAACATCAATCTGGGCTGGTTTTACTTCTAAGCTTTCTGCCATGACTCTCATAGATGGGTCTGCAAAGTATTCTGCTTATATTGATGGACCATATGGAAGAGCCCATAGAAACTTTGCTAAATTTGACACTACAATTCTTCTTGCTGCAGGTCATGGCTTGTCGTGGACTATTCCAATTGCACGGTCAATACTACAACAAGAAAGTTCATGCCAACTAACCTTTTTGTGGGTTGGAAAGCGTCTTCGAGATATGGCACCATTTGTTAAACACATGCGAACTCTGATGAAGAGTAAGAATGTCAAAGTGTTTATTTACACCACAGCCGATACTTCATCTACAGAAGATGTAGTATCATTCATAAAATCATCAGAAAAAGAACCAGATTCAATAGATTCTGATGAAATCAAACTAACAAGAGTTATTACTGAACTTGTTCCACCTACTACATCTCACATTGACAGTTCTCAAATCTATGATGAGAAAGATGTGAACTATACAAGTGACAGTGATTCAGATATCACACAAGAATTAGCTACACATCATGGAAGACCTCATTTTGTCAAACTTATACAACCTTTTATTGATTCGGCAAGTGGTGAAATAGCAATTGGAGCATGCGGACCTCGAACAATGATGGATGCTCTAAAAATGGACGTAGCTAAGTTTCCTTTAAAGAACGCTCTAAACAGTAAAGGTGTGTACCTTCACACTGAAACATACAGTTTTTAAGACGTCCAATAATTTGACTGATCGATCGATAAATGCTTCACATTATCTAATCACGAGTATGAGCAGTTTGTAGTTCTTCCAATTGAAATATGTAAACGTTAAGCGAACGAATAGCAAATGATTAATTAGATGTCATTTAATTAATCAAGACGTTAAATTAATTTGACATAACTTAAATTACATTGTTTATAGAATTTTTCGCCGCCTTTAGTGTGAAGGTTGCTTGGCGGACCACTAATATCCTATCCGATTCATTAACTACCATAGAATATCCCTTAATTCTTGAATATATTCCTATGTAAACCTTTCAAATTTACAAATAATATTATTATATCTATACTTATTGGTCTGTAGTATCTCTTGAAATAAGAAATTAGTGTATTTGGAGGTTTGTAGTGGTTGTGCGTGACACTTTAAGTGGGTGTCCCTTTGCGGAAAGAAGAATGAGGAATTTTTGGTGATTTGTTAAATTAGAACTGTTCTTTGTCGATCATTCATTCCTCAAGTCACGGTATCTCCTTTAAGAAGAAAATAAAGGTATTCTTGGAAATCTAGAGAGATTTGTGATTACGTATGGTGTATTTGAATTCTCAGCAGAAATTAGCTGTGCAAAGTGTCTGAATAATCATAGGAGTAACGTAAGCTACTCCTAGTGTATCTTAGTGTATACTTAGCCCGCGCTTTGTTCTCGAAAATACTCAGTATCTGTTCAGCATGTACTCACATGTATTCAAACTCTGCTTTGTACATCTAAACAGTTAACAAATGGATAGATACAAATCACCAATAATCTACTGTTAAATTCATAACACGGCGCTATTAATAATCCCCGATCAAAGAGTCCAGACGACCGGTTCTACAGCTTCCTAAGATCCCGTGAGAACCATCCTATCATGGAAAACATATAGAAAATCGTTCCTTTTGAGCATTTTATTCTACTTATGGAATTTACCACCCCCAAAAATCAAAAATTTCAAGTATTTAAACGTTTTTCTTATTAGCCAAAAATAGATTGGGTGCCACGTTAATTTGCTCTTTTTGTTCGTATGAGATATCCCATACGTCAGTTTTTTCATCTTTAGCGAACTACGTAATAAGACATCTATGCGAACGAATTAAAAAGATCAATTATTTCAATCCAAGTATGGTAATCATAAATTAAACACATGAACTTCACTTTAAATTATCAGATCAATCGCTACTTTTAATTGGGTTATCTGAGTCAATCGGGGTTTACATGAAAATTTCTTCAATTATATAAATGGACGGATAATCTTTCGTTTTACGATATGCTAAAATGACTTATGCTGTTAGTTCTATTATACCGATCTTTTGGATCGTTGTAGGTGTATTCCTTGTACTTCTTGCTGTGTTTAGAAGAGTAGGAATTCTAATAGACAGTAGGTGTCTAAAGAACGGCACCTTTTTTAATCTTGTGCTATCCGCTATTCAGATCTGGAGAAAGTTGTCGTTGCTGCAAATCCACATTGCTTTTACTGTACCCTTTACAAATATCTATGTAGACTGGTATGGTCCTTCTATTGCTAATCTGTTCATTGCTATAGCGTTCACTATGCTCAATACAATACTATTGACATATCAGCTTGATACTACAAATTCTAGTAATTATAAAATGGCTGGACATAGAGCTGGTGCTATTTGTGCTGCACATGTTCCTTTGATCTTAGCTTTGGCTGCTAAGAAATCAATCATAGGTTTATTCATATACGCTACTCATGAAAAGCTTAATGTTTATCATAGATGGGTTGCTAGAAGTATTTGGTTATGGGCGACAATTCATATGGCATTCACTTTTAGAGGTTGGTATGTAAGGAATGTTACAGCTCAAATGTTGAAGACAAATTTACATGCATGGAGTGGGTTAGCTACTTATGGTTTGTTATGCATTCTAGTATTTCTTTCTGCTTCTCCAATCAGAAGTAGATTCTATGAGTTGTTTTTGGTTGGCCATATAATTAGCTTCATTGGTTTCATAGTTCTCCTATTAATCCATTATCCTGTTATATCTACGCAGACTTTGACATATATAGGTCTAGCTTTCTTTGCTTTCGATAGAGTTCTTAGAGTGTTATGGACACTTATTATATCTTTTCTGGTCAATCGTAACATTGTTCTTGAGTCAGAAGTTGAACGGTTCGAAAGTGGTTCAATAACAGTTACGATTAAATTGCCTGACTCCTTGAACGATAACATCATCGCTAAGCTGTTTAAATGGTCACCTGGACAATTCTTCTATATTTCAATCCCTCAACTTGCCTTTGGACAATCTCATCCTTTTACTGCTCTCTCTCTACCAGAAGATAAAGAACTTGTGTTTGTTATTAAACCACAACACCCAAGGTTGAAAGTAAGTCCCAGCTCAATTTGGGCTGGTTTCACTTCTAAGCTTTCTTCGATCACTCTTATAAATGGTACAACAAAATATTCTGCTTTCATCGATGGTCCTTATGGAGGAGCACATAGAAACTTTGCCAAATTTGACACTACAATTCTTCTTGCTGCTGGTCATGGCTTGTCGTGGACGATCCCAATTGCGCGTTCAATCTTACAACAAGATAATGTATGTCAACTCACATTTGTCTGGGTAGGTAAACGTCTACGTGATATGGCGCCATTTGCTAAGCACATGAAACTCTTGATGAAGAATAAGAATGTTAAAGTGTTCATCTACACTACAGCCGATACTTCATCCGCAGAAGATGTAGTATCATTCATGAAATCCGAAAAAGTGTCTGAAGTAGACTTAACAGTCGCCTCTCACATTGACAGCGATGTTCTTTATGACGAGAAAGACATAAGCACAGATACCGATTCAGATATCACACAAGAGTTAGCCACACATCATGGAAGACCTCATTTTGTTAATCTGATACAACCATTTATTGATTCAGCAACTGGGGAAATAGCAATTGGAGCTTGCGGTCCAAGAATAATGATAGATGCTCTAAAGATGGACGTAGCTAAGTTCCCCTTAAAGAACTCAGGAGTATATTTACATACTGAAACCTACAGCTTTTAGTTATGAAATGTCATATACGCTTAATCAGTAGAACCCTCTTCATGCATCTGGAATTCACGCCAAAGTTCACCAGCTTCAGTAATAACACTTTCCATATCCGGTATGGAAGGCACAGAACTAAGAAGTTGCCTAATTTCACTCTGTTCAAGTTCTTCTAAAGTATCCATAAAAGATTGAAGAACAGCAAGACATACAAAAGACCATTGTTCATGAAGAGGAGGAGGAGGTCCTAAAGTATCAGTATTAATATCATCTACAGGATTAGGATTCCAAAAGGGTTCAGTCGAACCAATTTGATCAAGCATAGATGCTAAAGAAGAGTCAAATTCTGAAGCATTCTTGGTTGAAGGAAAACTGTCTCTATGTCTTATAGTATTTTGGTAAGTCAAAGAACCAAAATCATCATAGTATTCCCTTAATCCAAGTATAAGATCCCAACATCTAGCACGTTCATTAGATTTCCAAGTCTTTGCGCCAAACCATTTAATCCACCAAATTAACCATTTATTATCGCCACTACTTGAATGATTAGTTAAAACATCTTCATCTGCAAATGCTCTTGATAGGTCAGGACAAAGAGTTCTAAAAGCAGCTAAAAATGTAGCTATTCTTTCAGTTGTAGGAGAATCATATGATCCATTTGGTGCCTTAGAAGCATGCTTAGGAGAATGAAGAAAAACTAGTAAAAGCCTTTCATAAACCGCATTAAAGGAAAAAATAGGATCTATAGTTCGAGTTCCAGGAATATAAGTTAGATGTTTTAAATCTTCAGCATCTAATGGTTTTCTAACGAATAACCAATCAGCTAAAGCTAAAGCAACATAAACAAGACCTGGATCATAAGAAACAGTAGACCAATTCTTTAGAAAGTTAATTACCGCAGATTCTACTTGTGCAAATACATAGTCATGATCAGCAGAAACCCATGGATCAATAGGGCTAGAGTTATTGGAATGATTAGTACCATTTGTTTCTCTTTGTAGTTTAGCTTTATAACGTTCCAATTCACCTCTTACACGTTTACTAGGATCAAAAGGTGTTTGAGATGGAGTACCGTTCGCTGTATAAGAGAAGTCTGGAGGATCACCGTTTGCAGGTTCAGCAAGAATATTAGGATTCTTAACATAAGGATGATCATTAAGTAACAAAGGCCATATAATCCAACGTAAATGAGGAGGTACACCGCATTTCCTAGCAATTTCAGCTAAAGCTCTACCGTCTCTGTTCTTTACAGCAGTTGCGCAATAGTCAACCACCTGTGGAAATGAGTCAACAGTTGGTTTATAGTGATGTTTAAAGCGAGAAGACAGCTGTTGGCTGCTAGTAGAGCTGTTGTCGTTGTTATCAGATGATGAAGACATGATTATATTTGTAAATCTGATCTACTTTATGTTCTTAAAAGGGGCGTCCAATATTCAGAGAGCCATTATTTACTGTCCAAAAGACTTAACGATATACAACAAGAGAAAGACCAAAGTGAGATAAGTAAGACAAGTAACAAGCTGATCTTGTAAAAAAGGAACCGATAGCTTGTAGTAAACAAAGTGCTGTACGTAAAGAAAGAACTGTACGTGAAAAACGAACTGATAACCTGTGTAGAAGCTTGACTTTATGGGTAGTCGGCCAGTCCCTTCTTAAGGGAAACAGCTAGACGTATGAAAAGAAGGAAAGGACCTTCAAAATACCTTAAGGTACTAGAGAGGATCAAATAGAAAGGAAAAAGATTCCTTGAAAAGGTAAGAGGAGAGCGCAGGTGGAGAGAAAAGAAAAGAAAAAGAAGAAGAAGGAGTAAAATGGTTACCGCCCCGGGCGTAGGTTGGATGATCTATGAAATTTAGTATGGGGATTAGGGTGGTAAATGATATTGGTGGGCTTTTTTGTTAGAGATGAGCCAAAATCGAATAGAAAGATGTGCCTATAGAGCAATGACAGTAATTAATTTTGCAATAACGTTATTGGCCGGTGAACCGAAAGTGAAATCGATATAAGAGGGTCTATGTAAAGCCAAAATGCGGAAGAGCCAAGAGGGTTTAGGAAGCATGAATTGATTAAGTGTAAGCGTACGGGGTAGACCGAAGAGCTAAAGAAGAGCTAAGTTGCGGTAGTTATTTTCGGAACTTGTTGTTTAAGGAAAGATCTTCATTGGGGATGCACAGGAGCTTCAATGTGGCGTACAGCCACGCCTGCGGTGACCGCTGCTAGTTGGATCTAGAGCATGGACTAAGCTGGATATACTGTTTGCTGTGCAATGTTTACTGTTTACTGTGTTTAGAGTAATTTCGATTACATAAAGCTGTGGATTAAGCAGGCATTGTAGTGAATCTTAGGAGTGGCTAAGTCAAGCAGTTGATGTAGCTACCTTGAGCGTCAGCAAGTCGAGCTTCGTTCAGTGTGTACAGTTGGCCACACTGGACTCTTGTGTTTCACAGAGCTTCGCTCTGTGAAATTCAGTGAGCTCACAGCCAGTGAGTCAATAATATTCAACATAATATTCAATAATATTACATAATCAAAAAAGTAACATCACGTAATCTATAAGGGTTAGTGTGAGGGCTAAAATAGCAGTCACATTTAATAAAGACGCAACTAGTACAATCTCGAATTATTGCTACACCACAAGTACATTCACGTCTACTTACATTCCTACACTTTCAAATAAGTAAAATCACATAACAAAATGAAATTGGAAATTGATTCATTCTCAGGTGGCCGTATTTACCCTGGTCGTGGCAAATTATTTGTTCGTGGTGATTCTAAGGTTTTCCGTTTCATCTCTTCAAAGTCTGCTTCCTTGTTTTTGCAACGTAAGAACCCTCGTCAAATCTCATGGACTGTATTGTATCGTCGTATGCACAGAAAGGGTATTACAGAGGAATCTGCTAAGAAGCGTTCTCGTAAGGTTGTAAAGCGTCAACGTGCTATTGTTGGTGCTTCTCTTGATGTTATTAAGGAGCGTCGTTCAATGCGCCCTGAAGTCCGCAAGCAAAACCGTGAAGAAGACGTCAAAGCTAAGAAAGAAAAGAAAGCTGCTGAACAAAGCCGTAAGAAAGCCTTGAAGGCTCAACAAGCTGCTCAAGCTGGTCAAGGAAAGGCAAGCAAGATGCAAGCAAAGGGTGTCTCTCGTCGTTAGATGTTTCATGTTACTTACGATTTCTTTATACTCCTTAACGTCCAGGTAGTGTAGCTAATACACTGCTGCTTTATATCATTACTATACTACAATTGTTTTACTCTTTTATTGTATTAATGTCCTTATGATATTGGAAATACATCAAATGAGAATCATTTAAATCTGATCGTCATCATTGCTCCTGTTTTTACGTAATCACATTTCTCATAGAATCCAACATTCTCTTCAGAACAGTCCAAAATTACCTTGTAAACGCCCATTTTCTTTCCTATACTTGTTAATGTGTTAATAAGCTTTAATCCAAGTTTCTTGCCTTGTTCACTTTTGGCAACTGCGATATCTTCAATATGCCCAACTTTACCACATTCATGAATCAATTTTTGTTCAATAACTATTGATCCAATAGCTACAATCTCATTATTGTCATTTTCTATACAAACAACAAAGTATGTGCCTTCATTTGACTTCCAGGTATCGTATACTTGTTGAAACTGATCTTCACTGATATTACCAACAGTAGTGAGTACTTGGAGTACTTTAAGAGCTCCTTTCTTATAATCCTCGGATTCTATAGGTCGAATTAAGTAACCTTTAGGTAATTCTTGATTAAATAATGAATCGATTAAGTTGGCGTTGAATAGCATTGGTTATGTCGAAGTTTGAAAGGACCCTAGTAAGTTTAAGTGATATTCATCTGGATGGTTAAGTAATAGCTACGTTGATAAGCTACGTCTATATGAGCTTTGCTCATCAGTGCTTACTATTAACAATATCTTATACTAATTCCAAGAATCACCTGTAAACTCTGCATCTGTACCAAAATCATTGTCTACACCAAGTAGATCATCAAATTCTAATTCCAATTTCTCTGATTCTGTAAGCTTTCTAGAAGGGTTATTTAAATCCATACCTGCTTTCAATTGTTCAACTTCCCATCTACGTTCATCATCAGGAAACGCTGCTAATTTAAACTCTTCCCATTCCTTTATCTTTTTCTCATTAAAATCAGAATCTTTTACTTCTCCAACTTCTTTAAGAATACGCATTGGATGTTCTTTCTTAATATGAACCTTTCCGTCATTGGTTACAAGGAAATGCTTATGAACTCTATCATTGAATTGAGAAACGGTCTTTCCGAATTCATCTGTTGGTTCCTTATTCTTTGATTTCCTATTCTTCAAATTCTTAAATTTAGGCTTTAAGCGAAACTCCTTATCAAAGTCAAAATTCATATCAATATCTTCAACAGGTACAGGCGAGTTATTAGAGTCCATGAGTATATTATCTTCATTGGTATTTGGTTTCTTGTGAAGATCATCATCCATCTTCTTAAGAACTTTATGACGTAATTTGTCTGATTTATCAGGTTTGTGATTGTCTGTAAGTGTATCTGCTAAAGATGTAGGATCTTTTAGCTTTGGTGTTAATGTAGATTGAGCTGTTGAAACTATAACATCTTTGCCATGTAATTGTCCTTGATCAACTTGGCTAAGTGTAGGTTGATTTTGTTGCCCAAGTTGATCAACTTGGCTAAGTGCGGGTTGCCCAACTGCATCTCTTAAAGAATCTAATTGACCACCCCTCACTTCTGGTGGTCCAATTGGTATCTTCTTATTAGATACAATAAATCTCTCATTTTCCTTTCCTGCAACAGCCTTCCCACTCTTTAATTCTTCAGTATACTCTTCTACAATAACAGTATCCTTCAAATCTTGAATTGTAGGCTGTTTACGCACATCAACAGGAAGAAAAAGAGTATCAACGTCATTCTTTGAAGGTTGAGAAACATGGTTAAGCTTAACCCCATTAAGAATCATTTCTGCTCCAAGTGTTACAGGAAGTGGTATATTGACCATAATATCACCATACTCCTCAATACAATAAACAGGTCGATGTTTAGCTTCAACTAATGGTGATATATGAAGATTAAGATTTCTATAATCATTCAATAGACTGAAGAAAGATGGATGAAGAATTAAGTTCCCATTAGATTCATCAAATTCAACCAATCCTTCTGTACTTACATCACTAGAATACTGATATGCAATAGAACCAGCAAAAAGACTGCTATTGGTTCTTGAAATATCATGTAATTCTGCAAAATTTGAACTACCCAATGAATCAAATCCAATATTGCCATAAATAATAGGAAGTGTAATATTCTCAATTTGTGCCTTTGAATATGCTAATTCTTTAACAATTGCTTCCTTTGGTGTATTCTTATCTGATTGAATAACAAAGAAATCAGCTCCATCAAAATCTTCAGCACATTCTAAGTATTTGGCCATATTCAACATAGAAGTATCACCAAACTCTAAACCGCATCCAACAAGAAACTTCGGATTAATATTTTGATAAATATAATGTTTAACATCTCTAACTAGTGCTTTTAAAAGATTAGCATCAGAGGAATTGTACGATTGTCTTGATCCAAGAACAAATCCCATAATATTCTTGTATTTTGAAAGATCCTCAACTCTTTCAAAGACATTCCTAAGAAAAATAGGATTATAGAATGAATTAAATTCACGATATATCTCATATTCATTAGGTTTTGGTGTAATATCAACCAATACTTTAATACCATATGAATTAAAGATTTCCATACATTTAGAATGATCAAATCTTGGATTGACATATTCAATGGATACTAAGTTAATATTTAAAAAGCGTAACATCTCTGCGTCACGACTACATGTATATGGATTTGACAAGGCATCGCCTCTATTGTCTTTGTTTGTTGGTCCATATACAATTCCTTTAATAGGAATGATATCATTTGTTTTAGAGTCAACAAAGTACTTTCCATGTCTTGCTGTGTACTTTGCAAAAGCTGTTGTTGCAACGCAAACAGTTGTATACAAATGAGTCAATTTCATGTTGTGGGATGAGGAAGAATTTTTTCATCATTCAAGATATATAAATGGTATGAGTTAGGGACGATATGCAAGGGATGGACCCATGAGAAGTAAAAGCTTTGCACACGCTTTATACACGCTTTATACGGAGCAAACTTGAGTAGTCATCCTTTCCACACTTGTGCACGTCGTGCACGACTGCTTAAGCATGAATGACTACTTCCCAAACATCTTATTCAATATATCATTCTGATGTTTTTCAGCATCTTCATTCACCTTCTTCTCAACTTCTTCCGGATCTTTCATCCCCTTAACCTTATAATATGAATCTTTCGTATACAATTTCAATCCTTTTGGTCGTTCATCTGAATCAGTGTCAATTCTCGTAAATAATGGTTCATCAACAAAGTACTTGATTCCAATACCACCACCTATAAGAAACCCAACTGTAGCAACCAAAAATCTTCCTAACTCTTTACCTGCCATCTTACAAATCCCTGTACATTAACTCACCAGTTTATGTTGAATATAATAACAACCAATCTGAAAAAGAACCCTGCATCGATGAATCGTATCAATTTTCAACTATTTTACCCGGTATGAACCATACATTTTATATACATTTACCGCATGAACCATTCTCGAGAACCATCAATTAAGATGTTAGAAGATTTTGTTATTTTTAGCCGAGGTGGTATTCTTATTTGGCATGAATCAAAAAGGTCAGATGCTCTGCAGGTAGTTAATAGCTTCATTAAAGAAGCTTTAGTAGTGAATAGAGCTGATCCTTCAACAGCGTATAAGAATGAAGGGTATGCATTACAATATACTGTAGTGAATGATATAGATATTATATTGGCAGCAGTGTACCAGTCACAACTTCCTATTCAATTTGAAGATGTAGATGAACTGTTAAAGAAGTGTAAGAAGTTATTTGTTTCTCTTTACAGTGAAGAGATAAAAGAATCGGGAATAAAGACGGTCGATTTCTCTAAATATTTCGATGTTTGTTATAATGATTTTATCAAACTGTCGTCTAAGAAGGTCGACTTACTGAACGATACAGACACAGATGGCGATACCGGGGGCGATACCGGCGAATCTGGAGCAGAGACACCAAATAAATCTAAGAGAAGAGGTGGTCGTAAATCTAAAAAGAAGGTAGAAAGTGTTACTACAACTTCAAGTAAGAAACTACTTAGAAAATGGAACCCAGATGGTACATTTGACACAATATCTACAGAAGATCTTTCAGCATTGGACCTTTCACAGTCTGGTGAAGGTAAATCAGAAAGAAGTAATGTAATGTCAAATGTTGAAGATCTTGGTGAAGTTAAAGGAGAGGATTTTATAGTTAAAGATCTTGTTAGTGAGATACTTGAAGAAGAAGTTATCGAGGATACGCCTAGATCATTCTTTTCTTCAATATTTGCCACTGGAACGACATTAACAGAAGAAGATTTAGAAAAAGCGTTAAGTAATTTGCATCAAAGAATGATGAAAAAGAATGTTGCACCTGAAGTATCAGAAGCTCTTTGTAATTCAGTTAAGAGTTCATTAAAAGGTACTACTAAGAGAATGTTTAGTAGACCAGAAACTATAGTTAAATCATCAATGGAAGAAAGTCTTAGAAGAGTACTTACACCTTCTACTTCTACAGACCTTTTACATCAAATTCGATTGAAATTAAAGAAACAAGGTCCATATGTTATATCAGTTGTCGGGGTTAATGGAGTTGGTAAATCTACCAGTTTATCTAAGATAGCATTTTGGCTTCTTCAGAATAAGTTTAAAGTACTTGTTGCAGCATGTGATACATTCAGATCAGGAGCAGTTGAACAATTAAGAGTTCATGTTAACAATTTAAAGGAATTGTATAATAGAGATCCTACAAGAGCAGGAGAGATTGATTTATATGAACAAGGGTATGGTAAAGATGCAGCAGTAACAGCAAGAGATGCTATACAGTATGCATCTAAGTCTAATTTTGATATTGTTCTTATTGATACTGCTGGACGTAGACATAATGATCAACGTCTTATGTCATCATTAGAGAAGTTTGCATTAATGGCAAAACCAGATAAGATTATAATGGTAGCAGAAGCATTAGTTGGTACTGATGCAGTTGAACAGGCAAAGAACTTTAATTCAGCGTTAGGTCCAACTAGGAATATCGATTATTTTTTGATATCTAAATGTGATACTGTCGGTGATCTTCTCGGTACAATGGTTAATATGACATATACGACAAAGATTCCTATAATATTTGTTGGTACAGGACAAATGTATGCAGATTTAAGGACATTATCTGTTGAATGGGTTGTTGGAAAGCTTATTTCGTAGTACTAGAATGATTGTTTATGTATTTCCTAAATAGGCTATTTTTAACTTCACCATTTCACTTCACCACTTACGTGTTACATGACAAAAATTTCGCGCGTGTGATATGTGTGATAACTTTACTACCCCTATTCGACCTAATAGAAGTCTTCAATTTCGATCAGATAGACCTATTACCCAGTATAGAAGTCCAATAATTACCATTTTTGATGATCGAATAGAAATAGATGATGCTATTTATGGTGAACTCAGTATCACCGATAAAGTACTAATTGATTTAATAAAAAGTGATGATTTTGAAAGACTTAAACATGTTATGCAGTATGGTATTTCATCATCTTTACCTTCATTAGGAGTATTTCCAGTAAGTAGATACGAACATTCAGTAGGAGCAATGCTTCTTGTAAGAAGATTAAATGGTGCACTTGAAGAACAAATATGTGCTCTATTACATGATATAAGCCATACAGCTATGAGTCATACATTAGATGTAGCATTTCCTGATGAAGGAGGATCATTTCATGAAGTACATAAATGGGAATATTTAAAGAATTCGAAAATACCAAGTATCTTAGAACAATATGGTTATGATTATATGAAAGTATGTGAAGAAGAGCAATATCCTCTTGTTGAAAGACCCTCACCTGCTTTATGTGCAGATAGAACTGATTATGGACTTAGAGATGCTGTTGTATATAGCATGTTAACGTTAAAAGAAGCAAGAGAACTTTTAGATGATTTACAAGCATTTCCTAATGCAGAACTTACAGAAAAGAAGCGTGAAATAGTGTTTAAGACTCCAAGTTTAGCTGCTAAATTTGCTACTGCATATAGACAAACGGATGTTATAGGATGGTCTGATCCCTTGAGTGGAATTTGTACATCTATAATGGGTGATATAATAAGAACTGCTCATGAGATTGGATTAGTTACAAAGACATCTATGTGGATTACTGATGATGCATTATGGCAGATCTTTCGCAGTTCAGATAATGAAGTTATAGAAAATCTACTTTATCAATTGGATAATGTAGAATCTTATGAAGTTGTTAATACCCCTGACAAGAATACTGTACTTTTACAGTTTAAAAGAAGGCGTATTAATCCTCCTGTTAGAGTAGGTTCAACAGGTACAATTCCGTTAAGTCAGCTTGATTTAGTGTCTCCCAATTCACCTTGCGATTCACCAAATACAAGGATCTTTGTTAAGTTGGCTCCTAACACTCCATCTGCACTTGGAAGGAGATCTTTATGAATATATACATATAAATGTATACAATGTGACTACACAACTATAAATAATAGACCTGTAGATGATGTATTGTTATACAATTGCATAAAAAAGACATCCAATTTGAAAGCATTCATGACATAAATGTATAATTAATGTATTTTTAATGCGTAACTGTCTTGTCCTTATTAACACTAAGGCTTATAGTAATAACAATAAGTTCGCGGTGATAGCTCAGTTGGGAGAGCGTCAGACTGAAGTGTCAGTTTGCTATCTGAAGGTCCTGTGTTCAATCCACAGTCATCGCACGGATTTTTTTTGCATATGCGCACAATTTATATGTGACAATATTATCTTTTTTTGTAGGTGATATTATTATATTTTTGTACAATTATTGTATATATTTTTTGATTACCTCATTGTTGTATATATTTTGATCAAAAATACTCATTTTGGAAGATGTCAGAGCACGCAGATGAAGAAAGTAGAGAAGCGCCCTTGACAGATGATTGGGAGACAGAAGCAGAACAAATAAGCACAATTGTTTATCCTAAACTTGTTGAAGTTGACGAATTAAGACGGGCAGAAGTACCACAAGCTTTAGACATAATACAAGAAGCAGCAAATGTTGCTAAAGCGTGTATGATTGATCAACCTGAAGGATTTTCTCGTACACGTACTAGTCATACAAAGATTCGTATAATGAAAAGAGAGACCATGAGAAATCCACATGACACACCTGATGATTTAAGGCCTCTTACAGATGCAGAATTAGGTCCAGAATTTGCTGCATTGAGGAGGGAAAGGGATAGAGTAGAAAAGCAGCGTAGGTATATGGAAGTACGAAATAGGATTTTTGGGGATGATAAAGAGTAACGAATTAATGATATTATATTACCACTTAGAACCATAAGATAGAGCAGCATTAATAGCTGGATCAGGTTTGATTTCCTTATACGTAACAGAGAAGTTATTAGTCAAAATAAGGCTATCAAGCCAGTGTCGTAGACGTTGTTCATTGATTTCAGTTTGATGAATGCTTAAGTATAATTGATTGACCCTTTCTTGCCATTCCTTATCAAGAATACCATTTGGAGCACCTATTTGACCACCTCCATTTGCACAACCACCAGGACAAGCCATTACTTCAACATAATCCCATTTTATAGCAGTATCTCTTCTTCGAGTATTAGGTTTAAGCTTCCGTACAAGATTCTGTATATTTCTGAACCCATAAAGTTGTGCAGTACGTGCTAGTACGATATTTGAAGTTCGATCAATGATCAAATAATCAATAGCGTCAGAGTTTCTTCCAGGAACAATATCTATATCTATTATATGCTGAGAATATTGAGATTTGAATGCTTGTTGAAGTCTTTTTAAGTTATAGTTAAGAGAACCGCCAGCAGAAGATCCTTCATGAGAGAACCAAGATTCTTCTGGTGATAGCCATTTTGAAGGAGCAAGAGTAGTATAGCTGTCAATAGGAGCAAGAGGTAGAGTATTAAAATCTATTGATTCTTGATCTAATAGCATTACTAACTCTCTTGTAGTTATAACACAATCAACATCTTTAGCACCATTTGAATCAGTAAAATCAGGTCTACTTGCTTCAAGCTTTTTATCAAAACAAGGCATAATACTGACATGGTATATTTGAGATCTTTCAATTTGATGTTCCTGAGATATTAGATCTTTCAACAATAAACCAGCAATTTGTTGAGGGGATCTAACTTGTGATAAATTCGGTATAATTTCAGGATGTGTTTTTTCGACATAACATACCCAACCAGGACATGAAGAGCATATTGTTGGATGTTCACCATTTTGAAGTCTACTTATGAGTTCATCACCTTGATACATAAGTGATATTTGTCGACAGTGTTCAATACCGACAATATACCGAAACCTTAATTTATTTGAAAGTAAATGAAGTAGTTTTCTGTCAACATCTTCTATTGGTATATTATAAGTTGCAGAAAGTGAAGCTCTTGCTTGATGACTAATAGTGGCAACAAATATAAGATCGTTTGAGTTTGGGTTATTCAACACATTCAAGATCTCTTGATGTGACTGTTGTGCTATTAATACAGATTCAGCAGAAGTTATACAACCACTACAAGCCAAACAATCAGCAAGGCTTATTTGAGCTGGATCAAGTTTTGTTTGACCTTCATAGACTACACCATCGTTTAGATGTATTTCGACTTCAGGGTTTTCAGTTTGAAAGGTTTTTGCTTCAATAGGTTTTATACAAGCAACACCTGGAGTGATGAAATCGTTTAACGCTTCTGAAGATAGAATAGCGCTCATAGATACGATTATAAGTGATGTGTAAAAAGTTACGTACTTTGTGAACTTGTGACTTACTATAGGTTTTTCGATCTAGCAGCCAATAGGAAGTGATTAAAGATAATTTTTCTAGAGGCAAATGAAGAAACTTTTGACATAGATTTTAAAATGTCCAAAATAAAGAGTAAAATAGAAGAAGATTGTTTAAATAGCCTTTTATCACGTAGAAAGGTGAATGGTGGTAAAAAACGTACAACACAGCAGTTTTTCAATAAAGCTAGGAGTTCGAAGTTGGTGAAAGTGTCGAAGTCTAAAGTTTCGAAGGAAGAGCAAAGAGAACAGAAAATAGAGACATTGAAGAAGATTAGGGGTAGAGTTGATAATGATTTGTACAGAGGTTTTGTAGGGGATGAAGAAGATGAAGATGAAGATGAAGGGTATGAGTCAGAAGAACTATCAGATCTTGTAAGCAAGCCAAAGTTAACACCTGGTCTTGCACCTATTGATTATGAATCAAGTGATGAATCAGATTGATTTGACAATTACAACCACTCTATCATCATAGACGAAATCCTTAACACACTTTGAAATATCATAAAGATCCAATTGTACTTCATTATCATTAATTCTAAACCATAGTTGTATATTTTCAATGATCTTTGATAATTTAAACCAACTGGAAGTCAATGAAATTAACCTGATTGCAGGTGTTGAAGGAGGTAAAAATTTAACAATACTTTTTTGATCATAGAATACCTCTATTTTTAAAAGATTCGATGATCTCTTAACGAAAGATCTAATAGGAGCACCATTTGGATAATGTTTTGCTATTAAAAAGGAATACCTTGAAGTTGTTTCGAAACCTTTAAAGGCAAGTTTAGCTTTAAAATGTAGTGATAAAAAGTATAATTCATTATCATTACGTTCTTCTGCTGAAATTTGTCTTCCATTGAGCTTATTAAGGTTTGGCCATAAAGAGATCAAATAAAATTCATTGTCAATAGTTTGTACAGGATTTCTAAGGAATTTAAGCTCTTGTACATTTGGAAGAACAATAGAGTATTCATATACTTGTTCCCATGTTGAAATTTGATTATCTCTTAGATCTAAGAATGATATGTTGTTGAGAATGACATTTGAGTTGATATCTGCTAAGTTGTTATGATTCAAGATCAATGTAGTAACGGAATCAGACACTGAAGGAAATTTGAAGAATTCATTATATGACAAATCAACAGATGTTATATTGTATCCTTCAAACATATATTCGGTTCTTCTATTGAATGAATCATTGATATGCGTGACCTTAGGAAATGTGTCTAATAGAGTAATGATATAATGACGTTTAAGTAAAGTATTAGATATATTGATAGATTGCAATGATTCATTCGGGGTGACCAGTTTACTCTCATTGAGTATCCTATTTCCTTCAATTGATACTTCCTTGATAGTTTTGTAGATGCTGCATACTTCGTAAAGTAGATCAAGAGTATCAAATAGGTTATAAGAAAGGTCTAAAGAGGTGATTGATAATGGTAGAGAGATTGTGGTATCGATGTAAGAGATGTTTGATTTTGTGAGTGATATTGATTGTAGGGTGTTGATGTTGATATCGAGTTTAAGAAGTTGAAATTTGGAGTGACGTATACCAGCTTCACGCGTTTGATGCACATCATTCTTGCTTACATACCGTTCTCTTAAAGTTGCAAAAAATTCACACCGAGAATCCTCTTCTACTTCCTTTAAAAATGACCCAGAATTTGGAATTTCACCTTCAAATATGTTAATAAATACACTTCAAATGTTAAATAAAATTACACTTACAATTGAATAAAATTTGATCCTTGTAAACACCAGAATGTTTACCAAATTTGATATCATCCCATTCAATACCAATAGCCTTACAATCAGGCCAGATATCAAGGTTTCCTTCAAATCTAACAATACCTAGACGTCCATTGTAACTACATCTTCTAGGTATTGACATGATGTAACAATTTATCAGTATCTTTAGTGATGTTTACGGGGTTTGTGTGGTACGGTTATGAAGGAATTAGAAAGTTAAATACATGTCGATCATTATTTTACCATTTATTTACGGAATTGCCAAATGCAGTAATTTTTCCATTCACCTGAATTTGTTTGCATTATTACGCCGATGAAAAAGTATCGGCGTATACGTTGTATGCTTCGGTCTTTACGCTTCTACAGCAATGCTTCGCATCGCTGTATCGCTGTATTGCTGAATCAACACCAAAAATAATAGTACCTCTTATACCAAGCTTTGGCCCTCATCTCAGCCCTTTCTATCTCTAATACCTTATTAAACTCTTCTATATTCACCTCCCTTCTTCCAGATGTAATATCAGCTGTACTAGGATATACAACTGAAGGCCTAATCCATACCTTATAACCTATATAAAATGCCAATACAATAGGTATACATAGAATCTTTTGGAAAAAACTTGTAACAGTGAATGAACCAGTTGCAGGAGATATAGCAACATAAACATTAAAGCACAAAGCACTGAAGTTAAAAACTAACCCAATATAAGATCCAATAAGACCTGCTTGACTCTTAAATGGTATTTCAAGCTTTGATCTACCTTGTATCTTCCATGCAGATCTAAACATAATATGTGAAAAACAAATTGAACCCCATGTAAATAAGGAAGAAAGTCCTGACAATCCAAGAAGCCATGCAAAAATGGTATCGTGAGCTGGTGAAACTCCAACAAATCCAATAAGACCAAATGCTAATGTAGTAGCAACAGCAAGAATTGGTCTACCCTTTCTATCAATGTATCCTAATTGTTTAGGGGCCATTCCTAATTTAGCAAGTGCGCAAAGAGTACGAGAAGAAGCAAAGATAGCAGAGTTTCCTACTGACAGAACAGCAATTAGTACAACACCATTCATAATAGAAGGCAATACGGCAATACCAGCATTCTCAATTGCAATAACGAATGGTGAGGCACTAATATCAACAGAACTGTTACCAAGAAGACTAGGATCATTATAAGGAACAAGAAGACCAACAATTGTGAGTGAAACCATATAAAAAAGAGTAATTCTCCAAAATACTTGTTTAATAGCTCTTGAAAGCATTACTCTTGGATTCTCAGATTCTGCTGCTGCTAAACCTACAAGTTCTGTACCTGAAAATGCAAATGCAGCAGTAGCATATGTTGCTGCAATACCATGAAACCCATTTGCAAACATACCAGGATCTAACCAATATTTGCCACCAATATACTCTTTGTTTGCACCTGCGCCACCAACATCTAAAATTATACCAAGAATGATAAATCCAACTACTGCTAGAATCTTAATCATTGAAAAGACAAATTCAGCTTCACCATATCCTTTAACACCAAATATGTTAATAAATACAACCAATAACCAAAAGATTGAAACAAATATAGCAGGGCTTAATGAAGCATCCCAGAATTGAATTGTCATTGAAGCAGCAACAAGTTCAATTGGAAAAGAAATAAGCCATTGAATAGCGAAATTCCAACCCATTGCAAAACCCCATGCAGGATCTAAAAATCTTGCAGAATAAACTGAAAATGCACCTGCAATAGGGAAAAGTACTGCTAATTCACCTAATGCTTGAACTGTACAAAATACCATAATACCTGTTGTAGCATATGCAATCAAAACACCTAAAGGACCACCTGTTGCTAAAGCTGATCCTGATCCAATAAATAATCCTGTACCTATAGAACCACCAATAGCAATCATTTGAAGATGTCTAGTTTTTAAAGATCTGCTTAAAGGACTATGATTAATCATAGTCATAGCTGCAACTTGATCAAACTCACGACCTGTTGATTTACATTCTTGTTCAATCTCTTCTTTTTCAGATTGTGATAATTCATACTCTTTGAAGCTATTAACAAAGCTTTTCAAGTGTCTCTTAGCAAAACCTTGAGATTCGCCAACTTCAACTTCATCGAAAACTTCATCAGACAAAGAATCTGTAGTTTCAGTAGCTTTTACTGAACCTTTTGATTCAAATGACATTGTAAATATCTTCTAAAAAGGAGATTAGAGATTCTAGCCTCTCTATATATACTATGAGCCATTTTCAGTAACTCCCGATATTAAAATTTAATGGCTCTGGAAGAATTTTCAAATTTTATCTGTAACAGCTCAATTTCTTTTTCAAGCAACCGCAAAAGAATCTTTAAAATTTCTTAATTACAAATCTAAAATGTAAATCTTTCTAATGTTAGAAAAGAGGTTGCAAAATGTAACATATAATTGGCTCTTACTAAAATAAGAAATTTTAAACGAACCGAGAAAAGAAGCTCATTCGTAAGCCTAAGTTGTCATATAACGGTGAAAGCCACTCTATTAACAAGTTTTAACGAATTTTAATGACCTTATTAAGGATTTAGTAGCGATTTTGTAACGACTTTATTAACGGTAAGTGGCTATTTATCAGTTTAAAGTAATTGAATTGATGGAGATATTACTCATTTCGTATATCTCTTCTTTATCTTTAACAGGTAATAAAGATTGGGGGAACTATTTATGTAAAAAATTTCATAAACGTGGGGAAGAATAAGAGTAAAATTAGTTTACCAGTTCAAGGGTCTAAAGCTAGTAGTTTGCATCACAACCTTCCTAATTTAGTTGAATTACCTATGTTACTAAGCAACAACAAACTAATACAATTGTATGATCATATAACACCTCTTGAATAAGCAGAGTATACTTGAAATGGCAAAGTCCAGCTAGCCTTTAAAGGTTTTGATTTAAATGGATCAAAATTTGACTTCTCTAATTGTTTAAGGTATACCTTTAACGGTACAGCTTCAATTAAAATAGAAGAGTATGGCTTTTGAATCCTTTCAAGCTCTGATATCATTGTACTAGCTGTTATAAGATGATCATTAGCTCTTGTTGCAATTTCAAAAACACAATCTCGTAGATTGTCTGTGATACCAGGATTCCTGAAGATATCTTCTTGATCAATTGAATATTTTCCTAATAATTCAATAGGTAGTGCTATTAACTTACGCTGCTGAAGAAGTATAGGAAACCCTCTTAATAATGTAACTATTCCAAATGCTTGTCCTATATTCGATATAATATGATCCATATTACCATTTAAACCTAACAGTTCACCTTCACTATATAAAATTGGGGAATAACAGGACTCTCCATACTGAGATAACGCATCAAGATCAGCAAATGGTGGATCTCCTAATCGTGATTCACGCGCTCGAAGTGCTTTAAGTAAGAATTTCTTTATAAGTGCTTTAGATGGACTCTTTTCTATTGTCTTTAGTAATGTCATAGTAGGATGTGTATCTGTTGAATCAAAAATCTTATTTATTCTATCTCTCCAAAATTGAATTCTTATATTGCCGATATTTGCATCTGATACTTTATTATTTATATCGCTTATTTCAATGTTAAACGCCTTCAACCCAAGGTACCCATCTCTAAGTGCCGTAGGTACAAACACTTGATTTATGTAGCTTGCATAGTCTTGCTTACGTAAAATATCAAGTACTCTTCTTCTACTTAACTCTAAACTCATGTTTGTAGAAAGAATTGTTGCATCGAAATCTTCATCAAATTTCCTTCATGACATAGTGGTATATATTATCTAATCTCGGATGCCACCTGCGGCTCATTTCCACAACAGACGGTTGTCATTGCAAACAATGTTACTATCTTATTTACCTGTTTTGTTATTCAATTACATTTATATATTTTATATATTTTCTTTTAGAATTCTTTGTATATGCGATATGTATGGTATATGTCGATTGTTGCAGGATGATACGGCGGTAACATTTTCATCTCCATAGCAACCATTTATGTAAATTACTTCAACTTCAAATCCTCGACTATTGCATATTTCGAGAGTAACTATAATGACAGACAAAGAAGAGGAAAGAGATGTAATCCTGAATTGGAAGAGACTAGGAAAGGCGGCCGTAGCACGCGTGGTATTTTAATTTTACTGAGCATTGTTCTTGAATAGGGCAGGTGGGGTGAATAAGATGTCGCATCTATCTCATAGTAGACAATGCGAAAGAGAAATGGTCAGATACATGTAAAAATCAAAACTCATACAAACGTGCTATCAACTCATCTGAACACGCCAGGTTCAGGTAGTAGACATTTTTCACAGATCATAGCGACAGTAGAAATGTTCAATTGCTTCAAAATCGAAAGTAAGAGCCCCAATAGTTCAGACGGTGTAGAAGCTCTGCAAATAAGAAAACGCAGTACCAAATGATCGGTCAAAAAACTGCGAATAGTTCACAATTTCGTCAAGCTTAAAACTTAATCATGACTTATATTTCCCCCATAAGGAAGGCAGTAAGTCAGAATCGGTCGATCCGTCTTTTATATTAAAAGCCCAGTTGAGGTCCACACGATAAGAAAAAGAGCTAGTTTCTACTTTTACGACGCAATTTTCAACATATTTTAATTTTTAAAATTGTGTAAAATAGAGGAGGTGTGCGTATCCACGTATCTGAAATAGGGTTTTAATAAGACAGTTGCTGGTTGTCTAAACTGTATATTTATTTTTTATGTTTTGATATATGTATCTCATATATATTCAAAGACTAATCAACACAGTGCAAGCTAGGATTAATCATCCTTTAATAAACACATCAGCATTTATACCAACAGGTTGTCCATGATATTCCACAGCGAGAACTACCTTCATAGGATACCATTCACCAGGGCATAATTCTATATCTGGATACACCTCAATAACTTCATGGTTTGATTCGGTATATCCAGAGGTTCCTTCGCCATTTCTGTCACATTGAATATCCCATATATTACGGTCACAGTCAAAAGCGTACCCACCAGCACCTACATATAGTTTAAAAGAATCAAGGTATTCCGTCGCATCCCAATTGAAGCTATATGTCACGATATCTTTACCGTCAACAATCCACTGATAATATTGCAGGACTTGAAGAAAATAACCTGTATCATTTGGTTTATCACGAGGTGCAAAATCATAGTCTACTACCACTCCGGAGAAAGACTCGTCGAATCGAGCTGTTGTTGCCACATCCAAAGATGGAGAATTAAAGCAATACGAACTACTTCCATAGATAGCAGCGTTTTCATCAAAGTTATCAAAGAACTCTTGTGATATAGCATAAGTAGCAGAGTAGACAGTTTTATAAAAGCTTGGAGCCAAATTCGAACACCAGCCTTCAGCATAGCTACCTCTCGCAGCTATATCTGAGGAATTAAATCTCAAAGAATCAGATAGAGAAGGTTCAATTGTAGATAAAGTACTAGCAGTGACAGATTCAGTAACAGGACTGTTTAAGGTATTGCTAGCGATGTTTTTAGTAAGAGCTGCAGCGAGAAAATTAGACAAATGCATGGTCGAAAAAAGTTAAGAGAAGATGCTGTAGAATGCTAATGCAATGTATGTAAAGAGAAGGTACTACGCTATTTGTTTTATTTATATTCAAATTTTTTTGGAAAATTCTTCATTTATTAATGTGCAAGTCACATTTCTAGATGAAATAATTAGATTCTAATCAGCTTCATTATATTTCATTGATCAATAAAGCTGATGGGTGGATAAAACATGACAGACAGTAAAATACAGAATGAAAGGGATAAAGCGGCCGAACTATCTTTATTATATTCATTAACTAACAGCTCAGATACGCAGGCAGGGCCAGCGTTTTACATTAATTTTACCTTCATTACTTCATCAATAGGGCTCATGGGTGGATAAATTATGGCAAGGAGTACGCAATGAGAAAAAGCTTAGATGCATGTTAAAAATAAAGAAGCAATATTTCAAAGAACTCATACAGACATGCAGTCAAATCATTGTTATCCGCCAGCTAATACTCATTTTGCACAAGTTATAGTGACGGTAGAACCATGCAATAGAATCCACAGGGCAAAGGCCCCAAATCAATCAGACGGTTCCAATAAAACAAAAACTATTAAATCAGGACTAATTTACTGCAAAAAAATGTAACACCAGATGGTTGGTCATAAAATTGCGGTTACTCCTAAATTTGTGATGTAAAAAGTCAAACATGGATTATATTACAACATGACGAAGGCTGTGCACCGACTATAGCTAATTTATTTTTTATATTACAAGCAAAAGGATTGCGAAATAAAAAGAACCGCAACATATTATTTTCACTTTCTTTAATTCGAACCAACGGACCTGTGGTTAATTGATAGTTAACCGTTACTGTTATATATTTTCCATGGCCGACAAATGATATGAAGCCATTTCTAACGACTTTCCAGTTGAATGCCCAATAGCTATCCAATATTTTTTAGACAGTGGGTCCAAAACAGGTTATAATATCTTTTTTCGCGATTTTTTTCATTTCGTAATGTCATGATTAAAAACCTCGTCAAATCTTCATCAAATTTCATTCATGACATAGTAGTATACATTATCTAATCTCGGGTGCTATCTGCGGCTCATTTCCACAACAAACTGTTCTTACAGCAAACAATGTTACTATCTTATTTACTTGTTTTGTTATTCAATTACATTTTTATATTTTTTATATATTTCTTTTTAGAATTCTTTGTATATGGGATACATGTATGGTATATGTTGATTGTTGTAGTATGTGATATAGCGGTAACATTTTTTATCACCATAGCAACCATTTATATAAATTACATCAACTTCACATCTTCGACCATTGCATGTATCGAGAGTAATTATAATGTCAGACAAAGAAGAGGAAAGAGATGTTACTCCTGAATTGGAGGAGACTGAAACTCAATCAGAAGCAGTTGATGAAAGTTTGACTAGAGATAGGTCTGATGACGATGACGAGGAAGATGAAGATGAAGAAGATGAAGCTATTGGACATCGAAGAAAACGTTTACGACCTAATCAATTTCTTGACGTTGAAGCAGAAGTTGAAGATGATGATGATGCAGATGAAGAAGATGATGAACTTGTAAGAGAAGATGGATTCATTCAAGAAGCAGATGAACCAGATCACGATGATGACCGCGTGCATAGACAAGTCGATAGGCAAAGACAAGATCTTGTTGAAGCAGATGCTGAAAGAATTGCTGAAGAACTTAGAGAAAGGTATGGTAGAACTGCTGCTGCTTCTGCACAAGCTCAAGGCGGTATAATTCCTCAAAGATTACTTTTGCCTTCTATTGAAGACCCTACTATTTGGGGTGTAAGATGTCGCCCTGGTAGAGAGAAGTATGTTGTTGAACTTTTAATGAGAAAGAAATTAGCCCTTCAATATACAAAGAATCCCATGCAATTTATATCTGCATTTCAACGTGATGCATTTACTGGTTATGTTTATTTAGAAGCACGTAAACAAAGTGCTGTTTTGGATGCTTTAAAGGGAGTTACAAATGTGTTTCTTTCAAGAGTTGTTAAAATTCCATTGAATGAGTATACCGATTTATTAAGGGTGAACAAATCGAATGATGTTGAACTTAAACCTGGAATGTATGTTAGAATTAAAAGAGGTAAATATTCAGGAGATTTAGCTATGGTTGAGAATTTTACTGATACTGGATTAGAAGTGAGATTGAAGATTGTACCTCGTTTAGATTATGGTAAATCATTAGATCCTAGCTCAAAGAAAAGATCATCTCAAAAGAATAGACCTACACAGGCTTTATTTTCAGAGCAAGAAGCTATTAAATATGACCAACAAAATTTTCAACGAAGAGGACCTAATCTTTTTCTATACTTAGGTGACGAGTATAGCAATGGTTTTCTATACAAGGATTATAAGATAAATCATTTAGAGACCGAAAATGTTGAACCGAAATTAGATGAAGTTATGAGATTTAATAGTACTGAAGATGAAGGTATTGATCTTCGTGCATTAGCTCAATCAATTAACAAACAATCTAGTTTATTTCAACCTGGTGATCTTGTTGAAATATTTGAAGGTGAACAATCAGGTGTATTTGGTACAGTTTCAGTTGTTGAAGGAGATGTTGCTACAATTATTCCATCAGAAGGGCCTCTTAAAAATCAAGAAATTGAAGTTTTAATTCAATCTTTAAGGAAGAAATTTAAAGCTGGTGATCATGTTAAAGTTATTGCTGGAAGGTATAAAGATGATTCTGGTATGATTGTTAGTATTAAAGGAGATGAAGTTACACTTGTTGCAGATAATTCACAAGAAGAGTTTACTGTTTTTTCAAGAGATCTTGTTGCTGCTGCAGAGTCTGGCGGAGTTGTTCATTTTGGTAAATATGATCTACATGATTTGGTTCAATTTAATATTACAAATGTTGGTTGTATAGTGAGAATTGATAGACAAACGGTTACAGTTATTGATCGAACAGATGAGGTAAGACCAGTTCCTGAAGCAGGTATTGTTACTAAAATTACTCAAAAGCTTACGTTTGCAAACGATAGAGCTGGTCGTGAAATTAAAGTTGGTGATACTGTTAAAGAAATTGGTGGTAAACGCCGACAAGGTGTGGTTTTACATATATACAGAGATGTTTTATATTGTCACGATAAAGCTATGGTTGAAAATTCAGGTGTATTTGCAGCAAATTCAAGAGACGTTATGACTGTTGTTGCAAAAGGTGGTAGAGTTAATAATGGGCCAGATTTAGACAAGATGAATCCTAATGTACAATTAGGTGCTCAAATGAAAGCACCATCTCAATTGCCTAAAAGTGGAGGTATAGATAGAACTATTGGTATGTCTGTTAAGATTGCCAAGGGACCTCTTAAGGGATTAATAGGTATTGTTAAAGATGCTACAGATGTTACAGCGAGAGTTGAGCTTCATGCAAAATCTAAGATTATGTCTATTGATAAACAGAGTTTGAAGTATGAGACACCAGGACGCAAGGGACAGTACATTTCATATGCTGAATTAGTTACGCCTAGAAATGTTCAAAGTGGTGTTTCTACAATGCCTCAATTTCAAGGTGGAGCTACACCATCACAGGCTGGAGGCAAAACACCCGCATGGGCTTCAGGAGGTAAGACACCAGCATGGGCTTCAGGAGGCAAAACGCCTGCATGGGCTTCTAATGGTGGTAGAACACCAGCTTATGGTGGAGGTAAAACGCCTGCTTATGGAGGTGGTAGAACTCCCGCTTATGGAGAAGGAGGTAGAACCCCGGCCTACGGTGGTGGTAAAACGCCAGCATGGAATGCAGAAGGAGGTAGAACACCTGCATGGAATTCAGGAGCACCTACACCTGGTAGAGGAAATGCATGGGATACTGGAGCGCCTACGCCCTCACGAGGAGGATGGGAAGGTGAAGCTAAAACACCAGGATGGGGAGCAGCAGCAGGTGTAGCACAAACACCATTTGAAGATTCAGCGTACGGCAGAACACCTGGAGCATTTGATGCAGCACCTACACCAGCATTTACACCATTTGCAGGAGCACCAACACCTGGAGCGTTTCAATCAAGTTGGGATGATGCAGCTACACCAGCAGCAGCGGCTACACCAGGAGTTGGAGCACCTACACCGGCACCAGGATGGCAAGAATATGATGATGAAAATGATAATGCCACATCACCACAATATGCACCTGAAAGCCCTGAATAAAATATTTATCATGTGATAAAATAAATTAATTATGTGATAATGATGTAATAAAGATCTACAAATAGGGAGATTGATTGCATTCATTCACGTGATTTGATGCAAATAGTAGCCCACCTTAGTCATAAGATATAAAAGGAAGTGATTTTCAGCTATCGATTCTTCTATTTAACTGATTATCAATTCAACTAATTGAAGTATTAAATTTTCGCCTCTAAATATGACAACTGAACGTAAACCACTTAGACTTGGAAGTGAAGCCCCCAATTTCAAGGCAACAACCACCAGTGGAGAGATTGATTTCCATAACTTTATTGGTGATAAATGGACAATTTTGTTTTCTCATCCTGATGATTTTACACCTGTTTGTACAACCGAATTAGGAGCATTTGCAAAACTTGAACCAGAATTTGCAAAAAGAGGAGTTCAATTGATTGGATTAAGTGCCAATGATGTGAATTCTCATGAAGCATGGATTAAGGATATTGATGAAGTGACTGGATCACATTTAACCTTTCCAATTATTGCCGATTCTGATCGTAAAATTGCTTACCTTTATGATATGTTGGATTATCAAGATACTACAAATGTTGATGGTAAGGGACTTCCATTGACTATTAGATCTGTCTTCATTATTGATCCTAAGAAGAAGATACGTCTTATTCTTTCATATCCTGCATCAACAGGACGTAATACAGCTGAAGTATTACGTGTTGTTGATTCATTGATTTTAGGTGATAAACGTAAAGTTGTTACACCAATCAATTGGGTACCTGGTGATGATGTAATTATTCATAACTCTGTTTCTAATGATGAGGCAAAGGTATTGTTTCCTAAGTTTACATCTATTAAGCCTTATCTCCGTACAACTCCATTAGAATAAGAGGATTAAAATATTATAACTATTGATATGTTATCTGTCGTATGTTATGTATCGTAAATCATCTATCTTTGTATTGTTGTATCGCCACACTAATAATTCATATATACACTAAATGTCACCATCCACCATGCAACACAACAATCACCTTTCTTGAAGTTTCCATACTTTATACTCAACATACATCTTAAGTAATCAAAGATTCCTTAAGATTCTTTTGTTACTTATTAACACAATGGCCGACTCAGTTGCTGTATCAGCAATTGCATTGCTTGATGAACCTGTTGAAGCATTACAAGTACACGGTTTACAGATTTTGAACAGTATAGTTGACCAATTCTGGGCTGAAATATCTGATTCTCTATTAAGAATTGAAGAATTATACGAAACTACTGAATTCTCTGCTAGAAATTTAGCTGCTTTAGTCGCTTCAAAAGTATACTATCATTTAGGTGATTTTGATGCTTCTATGCAATATGCTCTTCATTCTGGTACTTTATTTGATTTAGATGATCGATCTGAATTCACTGAAACAACTGTATCAAAATTCATTGATCATTATATTCATATATCTCAAAAATTAACTGATTCTGATTCTGCAAGTCCTGAATTTCTTGCTATTATTGATCGACTTTTTCAAAACTGTATCTCTAAAGGTAACTACAAATACGCTCTTGGAATCGCTCTTGAATGTCGTCGTACTGATATCATTCTTCAATGTTTAAATTTAGCCTTTAAATCTTCAAAGAAAGTAAATGATGACAATTCTGGCTCAGAACTTGTTTCATATATTTACGATTCTGCTTTAGCCTTTGTTGATTATATCGAATTCAGAACTTCACTTCTAAACAAAGTTCTAGATCTTTTATTAGCTCTTTCTTCGCCTGATTACTACCTTGCTGCTAAAATTCTAGTTTACTTAAACGATTCTGAAAGATCTCAAAAGATTCTATTGGATTTAATCGCTTCAGAAAATGAAGAAGACCATCTCTCTGCTTACCAAATTGCCTTTGATTTTACCGCTTCTGCAACTCAAGCATTTTTAAGCTCTTTAAGTGCTTCTTTAAATTCACAAGATTCAACTGTCGCTAAGTCAATCGTTAATATTCTATCTGGAGTTCCAAGCTCTGACCTTTATGCTACTTTCTTACACGATAATAATCGTACTGATGCTCAAATTATTAACAAAACTTGGGCTATTTTGGATAGTAGAGCTTCTATCTATCATAACGCTTTAGCTCTTTGTGTTTCATTTATTGGTTGCGGTACTACTTCAAACAGTTTTATTGCTGCTCATACTGAATGGGTTACTAAAGCTTCTAATTGGAGTAAATTTACTATCATTTCTGGTTTGGGTGTTATCCATAAGGGAAATTTAGCATTTGGAAGAGCTGAAATTTCCCAATACCTTCCAACTGAAAATAGCACTACTGGTGATAATTCTTACTCTAAAGGTGGTGCTCTTTTTGGTTTAGGAATCATCTTTGCTGGTCATGGTGCTCAAGTATTAGACTTTATTCGTAACTTCTTACATGAAGGTCAAGTACCTGAATCTACAGATGGTGAAGTTATTCAACATGGCGCTTGTTTAGGTGCTGGCGTAGCTGGTATGGCTACTGTAGATGAATCCTTATACGAAGAATTGCGCTCTGTTCTTTATACTGATTCTGCTATTTCTGGTGGCTCTGCTTCTACTGCTATGGGTCTTGTTATGCTTGGTTCTGGCGACAAAACCGCCTTAAAAGAAATGATAGAGTATGCTCATGAAACTCGTCATGATAAAATCGTTAGAGGTCTTTCTATTGGTATTGCTTTAATTATGTTTGGCCGTGAAGAGCAAGCAGATGAATTGATCTCTCAATTATTAGATGAACAAGACGCTTCTTTAAGATTAGGTGGTGTTTTCACTATAGCTATGGCTTATGCTGGTTCAGGTAGTAACCGTGCAATTAAAAATCTGTTACATGTAGCAGTCTCAGATTCTAATGATGATGTTCGTCGTGCTGCTGTTATGTGTGTTGGATTTGTATTGTTAAAGAATCCAGAAGCTGTTCCACCAATGGTAGAATTATTAGCAGAATCATATAATCCTCATGTCAGATATGGTGCTGCTATGGCATTAGGTGTTTCTTGTGCTGGTACAGGTTTAGAATCAGCATTGAGCATACTTTTAAATATGGCCAAAGATTCTGTTGATTTTGTACGTCAAGCTGCTTTCTTGTCATTGTCAATGATCTCAATAGAGCAAAACGAACATACAATGCCTCGTATTACAGAGATTAGAAAATTACTTGAAAGTACTATTGCTTTGAAACATGAAGAAGCGCTTGCAAAATTTGGTGCAACGGTTGCACAAGGTATTCTTGATGCAGGTGGAAGAAATGTTACTATTTCTTTGGTTAACAAACATACAGGTTTAGTTAATATACCTGCTGTTGTTGGAATGGCTATCTTTACACAGTTTTGGCATTGGTATCCTTTAGGACATTTTCTGTCATTATCATTTGTTCCCACAGCACTTATTGGAGTATGTCCTGATTTGAAAGTTCCTAAAATCAAGTTTATGTGTTCTGGCAATTCCAATGATTTTGATTATCCACCTAAGATCACTACTCAAGAAGATAAAGCACCTGAAAAGGTTGCTGCTGCTGTTTTATCTACTACAGTTAAAGCACGTGCAAGAGCTCGTAAAATTGAGAAGGCTAAAGCTGCTATGGAAGTAGATGATAAGGCTGAGAAGGATGAAATGGATATAGAGCCAAGTACATTTTCTACAAATACTGATACTTCTAAGATTACAGAAGAGTCAACACTTGAAAGTACAGATGAAAAGAAAGAGGATATTCCTACTGAGTATGAGGTTTCAAATATGAGTAGAGTTCTTCCTCAACAAGTGAAAAAGGTGTTTTTTGCTAAAGATGCTCGTTTTAGACCTGCAAAGATCAATCGTGTTTATAGTGGTATTGTTGTTCTTAAGGATAATGATGCTAGCAAGAGCACTGAGTATGTACAAACATTAAGAGAACAACATGAAAAGGCAGATACTTCAAAGAGTGTTGGTGAATCATCTACAGAAGCAGTACAGGAAGAGGATGCTCCTGTACCTGAACCGTTTGAGTATGACACCGACACAGAGCTCTAGAGAGCGTCTGACGTTACGCCCCGTAATCCCTTGCAATACCAGCTCTTCCCTCTTCAACTAAAGCACCATCTGAATCTTGTGTATAATCACTTCCAAGACCAGTCCATTCACGTTTAGCAAGTACTTCTGAAGCAGTAGATATAGTTGAGCCAATAACCAAATGACCAGAAAGAGAATGTGTTAAATCAGTAACATTGTCCTTGATTTCATTATACCTTAATGGCCTTGAAGAAGTGAGTTGACCTGTTACTACATTAAATTCAGGTTCATCAGACTCATTTGCCTCTGGAGGGTCAAGTTCAAGAATCTCTTTAAAATCAGTTATCCAAGTTCCAGGCCAAGAGATTTCCTTTTGAAGAGCTAAATGTAGTTCAAATGGAGTTATCATTGGTTTAAAGAAATCTGCATCATTTAATAGAAACGATATACCTCCATGGCCACAACCAATTACAACCCAGACATCAATAGCATCAAAATTGGCAAGTTTAGCTACCGTTACTTTACCAACAACAACAGTATAAGACTTCTTACCAGCAGATTTAATAGATTGCTTTATTGAGTCCAAAAGGTCTAATCTTCCAGCAAGAGAAAGTGTATTTACAAGTATACCAATTGTAGAAGAATGTCTAGCCAATTGTGTAGCTCTAAACCTTCTTTGTAATGATTGTCTTGGTACAGAAAGGTTCATAGTATTGACATCAAATACTTGTAGATCATTAAAGATAGTAGAAAGATAAAGAACAACTGGATCAGCAGGTGTGTCTATATGTACAAGTGTGTATTCCTTTAAATCAGCTGTAGGATGTGAATAATTAGGTATAGAGGAATCAGGGAATGAATGAATGATTTCAGGTAGAATTAGACGGTCTTCATTGGGATGAAAAGGAGGTCCTGAATGAACAATTGGAAGTATAGATTTTGAGCCTTTGTAGGATTCATAAAAGGTCATAAGAAAGTGTTCATAAGGAGAAGCAGCCATAAGGGCAATTTTGTCATTTGCTATAGATTCTATAGAGCTTGTGAATGTATCAAAATCAATAGAAGGTGAACCACAAGCCCAGATCACATGAATTCCTTCTACTGGGCTTAAACAAGCGTCACCAAAATGAACAATTACATCAGCTCCTTCATGTTCAGCAGCAACTGAATCTATACAGCATGAACTATAAGAAGTATCGGCTAGTATAAAAGCATTTGATCCAATCTCAGCAGCAATAAGAGGTGCATCAGGTAGCATTTGATCTGGGAATTGTAGGGCTATTTTGTTGTATTTTGATAGTGCTTTTTTAAGTTCTGGTAGATTGTATTTAGAGAGATCATGAGAATGTTGGGTTATAGTGACTTTATGGTATTCTGGTTCAGTAGATAGAACAGGAGCAGCGACGACGTCCGCAATGTTCGCGCCAGCGACGTCATCAACAGATTCTGTCATACTACAACAAAAAGTAACAGTTAACTACCAAGACTGAGTTAAACCTAAAAAAAACCTTTACAGTCACCTTAAATCCACACAAACTTATTGTAAAGTGGTGCAAGTATAAGTTCAGCGATGGTAAGAAAAGTTGATAAAATCTGCAAAACTTAAATATTACTGTATTGGGAAGTAAAAGATGAATTTAGCCAATAATATACTTTATAATAATCAATTTTTAGCCAATTAAACAGTTCTTAGATCTTTATAAGCGCTGTGATTGGACGATAAAATTGATTTAACATTTCCTTACTTTTTTAAACCATTCACATAGGTAGTTACCTTTTATTCACTACACCACCTCGAGGAGTATTTTGAATACATCAACTCTCCTTAAAGAGATTTATAAACGCGATAAAGCTAAATATAGCAGGTAAAATAGGAATATAAGGTTAAGTAAGAACACTAGGTGATATACAAAAGGACATACAAATCTGTACGGAGTTTGATGAATATCACGATACTTTCTGCAAGACTACCGATACCGGTAAGATCTTGTAGGAGATTCATATCGACGTCGGGGTTTTCTATGTTAACGTCAAAGAGACTGATGCCGAGAATGATTTTGACTATGAGATTTGCATCTACTAAAATAGACATAAAGAATAGACACTTGAGTCCCCGGTTTTCCTTCGAGACAAATGAAACTATCGATAGAAGACTTGCAACACCTGCAGAGATTATAGCAGATCAAAAATCAGTCTCAGAAGCTTATCCTTTCCCTGTGAAATTAGCATCATCTAGTAGAAGGAGTCAATCATTGTATTTAACAGCTAAGAAAGCTATAAAACCATATATAACGCTTGCTAAACCTAGTCTTACTATGCTTGTTACAATTACAGCAATGGGATCATATGCACTTGTTCCTATGTCAGCTTGTGAAACAGATAGTAGTCCATTTACACTTGCATTGTTGACAATTGGTACTGCACTTGAATCAGCCTGTGCTAATGCTATTAATATGGGAAGAGAACCATTATTTGATGCAAAAATGCAAAGAACATGTACGAGACCAGTAGTTAAAGGACTTGTAAGTATTAAAAATGCCTATTTATTTGCACTGTTTTGTGGATTAACAGGAACAGCTATATTATATTATGGAACCAATCCAACAGTAGCAGCTCTGGGAGTTGCTAATATTGTTCTTTATTCAGGTGTATATACATCATTAAAACGTATATCGATATCTAATACATGGATAGGTGCATTTGTTGGTGCAATACCTCCACTTATGGGATGGGCTGCTGGATCTGGTGGTGATATAATGCATCATGCAGGTGGTTGGCTTTTGGGAGGTTTATTATATTTTTGGCAGTTCCCACATTTTAACTCTTTATCTTACACTATAAAGAATGAATACAAACGTGCAGGGTATGTTATGACTGCTTTTATTGATCCTGAATTGAATGCACGTGTTGCTTTAAGAAATGCTTTAGCTCTTATTCCTGTATGTGTTGGTTTGGCGTATACTGGAGTTACTGATTGGGTGTTTCCATTTGACAGTGCAATTGCTAATGTGTATTTAGTGTTTTTGTCATATAAGTTTTGGAAGATCAAAGAGAATCAACCTGATTTAAGAAAAGCAGCAGCGCGTCGCTTGTTCTTCTGTTCGATATGGCAATTGCCTGTTGTTTTCGTTCTAGCAATGGTTCATAAGAAGGGACTTTTAAGTGATGTATGGGATTTCATTGGATTGGGGAAACCTAAAGATACGAAAACGTTAGAATGATATGTAAATAATGATAAGTATTAGTCAAGTCCAGTAAATGTAGGAATAGTTGAACTTGGGCCTTTTCTTTTCTTGCCTTTTTTGTTCGTTTCGGGTGGGGGGCGTTTACCTTCAGCTTTAGATGAAGGTAAAGTGGAAGAACTAGAAACTTTACTCGAAACTTTACTCGAAACTTTATACGAGTCACTGTCAGAATCGCTAACAGACTCATCATCAGAGTCTTCGTTATCATCTGATTCTTCTATCTCTTGTATAACCCTAGACAGTAAATAATCACCTGCAGCAGCATAAAATCTCCTACTAGTAACAGTTAAACTCAATACAGGAGTTTTCAAATCCCATTCATTAACAATTTTAGCTGATGCTGGATTAATCTCCCATACAATTCCATCATCTCCTGATGCCAATACAGTATCAGATATAGGCACTACACAATCAATAGATAATGCTTTACCTTTTAATAAAGGAATTCTTGCCCTTTGATTCTCCCAATGACCATACCATATACTTAAAGCTCCAGAAACAGTTCCAAATACTGCTGTACCTGTTGTTCTTGATCCTGAAGGTCCACCATAGGGTAATATCGTACCACTCAAAAACTCATCATCTTGATTATCAGAAGTAGATATCAGTGGATCTTTCTTCCAAAACTTTTGACGTAAATCAATATGAGAAACAGTAGAACTACCACATGTTAACAATTGGTAAGGATGTAAGTTGTACAGTGGTACAATTGCAGACAAATTGTCTTGATGTACATGTGAAATATTCACAAAGGGTTTAATACCTTCACGTGTATCATAAACTTGTAGTTTAGAAGCTTCTGTACCTACAGCGATGATCTGAGCATCATTCATAAAAGCAACACTTGTAGGAGTATCAGTTAAAGCTGATTCAGGATTCACAGAGGGGCTTATTTTAGAAGTGACTTGTCCGGTACCTGCATCGGCTAATTTAATGACTTTATCTGAGCCAACAGTTACAAGCTTTGAGTTAAGTACTTGTAAGGATCTTATAGAGCCTTTATGTCTTGAAGTCGAGTACAAGGGAATCAACGTATCGTCATTTTCTGAATGTTTCCATGCTTGAAGCTTTCCGGTAGCTGTACCACTAAAAACTATATCATTTTCAGAGTCTAAAGAGAAAATAGGAGCATCTAATTGCATTGTAGTGGTGAGAAAGTTTGAAGTGTGGAGTAAGAAATTTTCAACTTTTTTACCCGGATATGGTGCAAAGAGTATGCAACAACAATTCGACAAATGTATCCATGAGACTGTGCGATAGAGTGTGAGTATTAAATTAGAAAGTACGTGTGTGCATGTGTACATAGAGTGTAATTGAGTGCCCACAAGGTTGAGCTTGAGTACGCTGAAGTCGTGTCATACGCTACGACTTATACCAAGCAAGAGCGAATCAGAAAAAGTACATCTTTCTCCTTCTTCTTCTTAGAGTCTAGACCTCGTGACTGTCTTAACCAACTCATAAACCCTTTCAGCTGCTCCCCATGACATTTCAAAACCAGAACCTCCATACCCATAACTATGAACCACACAACCCCCCTCAACCTTCTCCATTTCTACTCTTGGACCACCAATTCTAGCAGGTCTTAATGAACAATTATATTTAAGTATTTCAGGATTATATCCTGTATAATTCACAAAATACTTCCGTGCCATATCAATCAAATACTGAGTATCATCATCATTCAATTCAGTACTATAGTTATATGGTTGCTTTGTAGCACCAAGAATCATTGTACCATCCTTTCTAGGAATAATAAAAGCCCATTTACCTGCAGATAATTGATAAGTAACTGTTTCACAAGGGTACTCCTTTGGTTTAACTAATAAAGTCTGTCCTCTAATGGGATACATAGAAGAGTCTTTACAACCATACAATAAGCCATTACCAGTACAATTAACAACCAAATCTCCCCATTTAAAAGCATCACTTACATCTGATAAAGTAACACGTACTATCTTTACACCTTTTAGTCGTGATAGAAGGTATCTCATATAGAGCACAGGAGTAAGACAATAAGTATCATAAGAAGCACCAAAGGCAATATCATCAGGCAAATCCTTCTTATCAAATATATTCAGATTAGATAATCTACTATATACACCTTTAGGGTTCTCGTAAGCGGGGTTATGGTCTTGTACGTAATCTACACCTTTTGTTTTGAATACCGTTGATTCAGGAATATCTTTAAGTTTCTCGAATTCATGAAGGCTTTTTTCTACAAATTCTTGAAATTTTTCATCATTACTGTTGCTTGTCGGTAAAGGTCTTAAATGAGCACCTGCCCATTGAGAAACGTAGATACTTTTGAATTCATCGGTTGGTAGATCTCTTGCAAGTATAATGACATCATAGCCATTTTCGTGTAATTTTACAGCAGCTGTAAGTCCAGCAACCCCTGCTCCTACAATAACTATTTTCATGTTGTTTCAATGTATGTCAGACAATAAATTGTGGTGTAGGTGAATCGAAGTGTGAGGTCAAAAATGGTGTAGATCGCTAATTTGAACTATGCAACTTACATCAACAAGTGGCGTACGCAAAGTAAACAATTAAGTGACGAAACACGTTTAAATAACGCGTATAATTGAACGCGTAACAGTGTACAGGTTAAGACGCGCGTAATACCATGAAACTGGTTCTAATGGGTATAGGAAACCCAGGAAAACTTTCATCTACAAGACATTCAGCAGGCAATATTATTATATCAATGTTACGTAAAGCATACAATATGCCTGAATTTAAAGAATTACATCACTGTAAAATGACAGAAAATGGTAAACTACGACTTATTAAATCAATAAGCTTTATGAACAATTCAGGTACAAGTATAGCACCTGAGATTAGACGGTTGAAGCCTGATGAAAGGTTTGCTATTATTCATGATGAATTAGAGTTACCTTTAGGTAAAGTAAGTATTAAAAGTGAAGGTTCTTTGAAGGGACATCGGGGGTTATTGGATATACAGCAGAAGACAGGGTTGAAGAATTTTACAAGGATAAGGATTGGTATAGGAAGGCCTAGTTCTAGAGATAGAGGTAGTGTATCTGATTATGTTATGGGTACGTTCAATTCAGGTGAACGAGAAATCATTGAATCGGATGTTTTTGAGAGTGTAGTTGATTATGTTGAATCTCACGTAGCGTCAGCTACGTGAGGATGTACGCAAGTAAGAACGTCATGTTGTGACTAAGTACGCAAGAGTAAGACGTGACGTTGTGACTTCGCTGCAGACACGGCTACTCCTGGTCGGAATCCATTGATCCCAATTCAAACTCATCCACATCCTCAGGTCTTGAATATTCAACTTTCCTTACCTCCGTAGTAGATTGAATCCACAAATTAATGAAAAATAGAATAAAGAAATATGCAAGGAATCCAAATGAAAATAGAACAAGAAGGTAACTACTTGAACCAACTCCCTTTGCATCTAACAATATTAATTGTTCTTCATTTGCTCCCATAAACATTACTCCAGATGTAACTAATAAGTAAGGTGTCATATGTTGAAACGACTTAATATTATCACGTTCAGGTGACGGTTCATCATGATGTACAAAAGACACTTCAATAATCTTACAAAGACCCGCACTCATCAAAACATATCCAAACATGGCATGAACATTTGTTGAAATCTCTAAATTTTGATGATGTACTGACATAGCATACCCAGTTATCATTATAACAAGTGCTGGTACATGAGATCTTCTATTTCCATTATAGATAGATAGAAAAACACCTAAAATACCACCGCACCACCAAACAATACCCATAGATGTATGTTGATAATCACCATGACTCCATGATTGTCCCCATCTATGTTCTGTAAAAGTATTAACAATTCCCCATGTTAAAATAACACATGAATCATAAAATTCTTGTGGTCTATTATTTCTACGTAACATATCTTGTCCAACATGCATCATTACTGCCATTACACATCCATATGCAACAAATGATGATCCCATAATACCATGTGCAAGACATTGTCCTAAATGATCAGCATGACAAAATCCTAATGAAGTTATAATACCAAATGCCATTTGAATATACGAAACTAACGGTATAACTAATTTTCCTAGCCAACTATGAACAAATACAAGTGATGGTCTAACTTTACCTAAAGGACCTCTTTCAATATGTAATTTAAGGAAAATACCAAGTAATCCTTGAATAATAATCATAAGCATTACATAAGGAACAAATGCTGAATGTAAATTAGTCTTAAATTGACGTCCTTTATGCATGTGTCCTAAAAAGTATCCTGCAATTGCTAAACAATAACCTAATGTTTGTAATGGAGCATGGAATCGATTCTTTGCAAGTCCTAATACCATACCAGAAGGGAATATTATACCAAAAGATATTGTCATGAATGCTATATGTAACCATAATATAAAATCTAAAGGATCAGAAGAGGCGTATTCATTAGGGGGAAGTTCAACATCAACACCATGATGATCATGGGCTAATACTTTAGAAATAAATAGAGTTATTAATGTTAAGTACATAGTAATTCAATTAATAACTATTTTGTGAAGGATATTGAGATATGTGAAATGGAAAATGAGAGTAGCCAATGTGGGTGAATCTAAATAGAGAAATGTACGAAAAGGGTAAGAGATGGTGCAACATTTTAGTATGCATAATGTGTAGTTACTGTGTATCTTGCATAGCTATACGTCAAATTTATATCAAATATAATTATTAATTAATTTCCCACAACCGGACTAGTAAATTCAAGGTTTAATAAATCCTCAGCTGATGCTCTCTTATTAAAATCAACCTCAAATGCCTTTGTAAGAAACTGTTTAGCCTCTTCAGATGCTTCTTCCGGTATATCCGGTGAACATGATTGTCCAATTTTGAATATGGCTTGCATTTGACTATACTCAGGAAATGGATGTGTACCTGTAAACATTTCAACAACTAAACAACCTAATGACCATATATCAGCCTTCTTTGTGTATGATGTTTGACGAACAACTTCAGGTGCCATCCAATAAACTGATCCTTGTAATGATGGTCTATGATATGAAGTAGATAAAAGATCCTTATCTAATCTTTTAGAAATACCAAAATCTCCTATCTTGATTCCACCTTTATTGTCTACTAAGATATTAGCACCTTTAATGTCTCTATGAATAATATCTCTTCCATGTAAATAAGACAACCCACAAAGGATTTGACGTACAAAATTCCTTATTAATGGTTCTTCAAATGCACCATAATTGTTTAATAGAGTTGCAACTGATCCACCAGGAACGTATTCTAAGAAAATGTTTAATACATTATCGTCCCATGCAGAACCAACATATTGAACAATATTTGTATGATGTAGATCACGTAAAAGGTCAATTTCTCTATGTAGAGCGTCTAATGTATTTTGACGTTTCTTTTCTCCTTGTACTGAAACTGAATGTACTTCAACTTGCTTTACAGCCATTAATTCTCCTGTAAATACGTTCATACCTAAAACTACTGTACCAAATGATCCTGATCCAATAACTGCACCTTTAATCCATCTTATAGGACCTGAAGCTTCTAAATCATCTTCGCGATCATCATCTGGCACATTTAAAAGAGACATATCATCAACATCATCTGATATTTGTGATACTAATGTTTTAATAGAAACATCCTCTTCAGGAACACGCAATGTATCTGATAACATAGATGATCTTAGTGATGCTATATTAGGAATAGCAGGTATACTCGGTACACTTGGTTGAAATTGTGCAGCATATAACTGTGCAGGTGACTGAAATGCAGATTGTCCAAGAGGATCAATAGAAACTCTTCTACTTGAAGCCATAGACATTGGTCTTGAAGAAGCAGCATTAAACCAATTATCGCCAACTGTTGAAGGACTAGGAAGAAAATATGAATTGCCAGTACTTGTTACAGACATTCTTGAAAGCCGACTTAACCTCATAGACCTTCTAAGTGAATTAATAACAGTTCTTTCAAGTACTTTCTTATTCTGATCGGGGAAATATTCACCTAAATTAGAAGATATAAGCTCTGAAGGAGGTCTTTGTCCAAAGAAATTCCGTATACGCTTTGAGTTCCTTGGTTGTGATTTTCTTTGTTGATCTTTTGTTGCCTGGCGGGATACAGCATATTGTTCCTTTGTAGGAGTTTCATTTGATCTACACAAGATAAGCCTATTACGTTCTTGACGTTTAGGATTATGGCAAATAGCTACCAATTCATGATCTGAAACAATACGTGATCCGGAAACACCTACAACATAAACATCGAATGAACTAGGATTTGAAATCAATTTATCATCATATTTAATAGCTTTCTTTTTAATACTTTCAGCACTGAAACAACCTTCAACATCAACACTTACAACATTGCTGTCAGGGTATATAAATTGGACGTAAATAGGATCTTTTGGTGAATAAGAACTTACAAGTAATTTCAAAGAGTTTAAAAGAAGTACTCTATCACCGATCGATTGTACTCCTATTTCTTTTAATAAGTCTAATGTAAGATTGTATAAGTGAGAGCCTGAAATGTGATGTTTTTCAAATCCTGTAGTGTATGAAGAATAGTTGTTATCATTGAGCCAAGTTTGAACTTCTTGGCATGACCATTCACTCGGTGCGGTCATAGTTATTAAATATTATAAATTATGTATGTGGTGTATGGGTATGTGGTGAAAGTAAACAAGGTGGTTGTCGGAAGTTGAGTGTGAGGTGAACTAGGGCCCTGATTATGATATGGAAAAATTACTTCTATAGGTATTAAAATAGGTAAATTAGGGGTAAATATGTCATTTAGTGTATAAAGTACGTCTCGTAGAGGTATGGTTACGTTATTTTAGGTGAACGAGATCTATGTGGACGTTATCTACAGATTGTCCAACAGGAGAGCCTTAGATGTCATGGCGATATCACGTACGTCATGTACACTTCGCACACTACAGTCTAGCTCTAATATCCCTATGAGTATCCCTTAAATCCCATAACCTCTTAACTCTAGGCGACAATTTCAACGGTTCATTCACTCTATGAAGATTAGTCCATGCAAGCTTAATCAACGCTGAAGGAAGAATAAACCCAAGTTTAGGAAATATCTCTTCTGTTGAAGATACCTTACCATTACTTGTAATTAAACCTAACAACTCACCAGACTCTGAGAACAACCCACCACCAGATGCACCAGAATAACAAGCTGCAGATGTAACCAATAAAGAAGGAATTGCCTTCTTTGAACCTGGAAGAACCCTCATATTTAATATCTTTGATATCTTCCCAGTAAACACTAAAGGATCCATAGGTGCTACTGAAATAGAAGGAGGGAATAAAGCATGTCCAACTGTTACAACCGGTTGTCCAACATAAGAATTTAAATCAAGATCAATTGGATCAGCATCAACAGATTTAGATAACCTTAAAAATACAAGATCAAGATCAAGTAATGGTGATCCAATAACTGAACATGTTATATATGAATTCTTGAATACAGCAACAATAGATTTATAACCAGTACCAATAACATGCCTACCAGTAACTAAAGTTCTTGCATCTAATAACACTCCACTCCCCCATCCTGCTCTATAACCATAACTGACCTTTATCCTAGGTACAGAATCAATGGAAAGATTATACCTTTCTATAGCACTAAAAGAGTCAACGCCTATATTAAGAGGGTTACCAGAAAGGAATAAAATATCACCAGTATCAGTTCCTGAACCTTGTAAATGACTAGTTAAAGCTTTAGCTACTAAAGTCCAAGGAACTATTACTGTAAGTTTACCAGATTGTGAATCACGACCAAGTGCACCAAGTATCATTCCAACACTAAACCCTTTCTCTGTAACAGCCATACCACCTTGTAAACCATAAAGAAAGTTAAAATCAGAAAGTATTAGACCATTCACATAGGCAATATGAGAAGATCCTCTATACCCAGTAAACAAAGCAGCATTAGCAGCAGCAAAAGGAGCTCCTAATAGAGAAATATTATCGCCTACTTTTGCATTAACAGGAATTAATGATTCAGTAGAAATACCGAACTCATAAGCAGGTTCAAGTACAGCTAATTGGAAATTTGTATTTGGAATAAGGGTGAACCCAGATTTAAGAGCATTTGTAAACCAAGAAGGTTTACCTTCTACATTCACAATATCTATAAGTTTTAAAGGTACCCATTCAGTTAATTCTTCCGATACATTTTCTGGGAATAAAGCTGATATGCGAAATTCCTTATTGAATACAAGATCATCAGATAGAGCATTTTCGAACATGTAAATCCATGTTACTATGAACCTTCTTGTTGCTGATACAAAAAGGGTTCCTGTACAAAAATCAGATGAGAGCTCAGAACCAGTAGGAGGTTCTAATTGTATACAGCATGTTGCATATTCCATTGCTGAAGAAGAATGTATCCGAGATAAGAAGTGATGTATATTAACTTAGACCTACATATAATTACTATGTATTACACTTTGTGTGGCTATAGGTCTACGGGTGAGTTGAAGTGAGTTCGAGGCAAGTTCAAGGGTATAAGAATTTTCATACCTTCATCAATTTCTTCTTCTTACATAATTGTCTATAAACTCTAGTGAGTTAAATTTACGCATATTCATTTATTTGAAAAACACGACTGGCCTTTTTGCGGTTCTACTTTCGTGTTGGCGTTGCGAGAACCTCTTATAGACATAAAAGTATACGATTGTCAAATCGTAAAATTACTTGATTAAGATTTGCCAGCTTTTCTTTGGCACTACATATTTCAAAATTTTTTACCGTAGATTAAGCTCATCTTACCGTACTTACGGTGCCACAATGAACAAGGACAGCAATGAACAGATCGATACCAGTTCTATGGAATCAGATCATGAAGTAACACATACTGTAAAGAAATTAGGTTATTTTGAGTTTCTAAAGACAAGACATTTTTGGATTATTTTTGTACATGGACAACTCCTTTCTTTAAGTATTGTTGCTACAAATACGTTTACTACGTACTTAGCAGAATCAGGTAATTCTATGCCTGCCTTTCAATCATTCTTTAACTATGCTATATTAGGTATAATTTTTACTATTTGGACATGGATTAAATATGGATTTAAGTCATGGTTAAAGTTGATTTTGAAAGACGGATGGAAGTACTTTTTGTTTGCTTTTGCTGATGTACAAGGTAACTATTTCATTGTTAAAGCATATCAATATACTAGTCTTTTAAGTGCTGAAGTTCTTGATATGTGGGCCATTGTTCTTGTGGTAATATTATCTTTCTTTTTCCTTAAAGTTAGATTTAAATGGATACAAGTATTTGGTATAATTGTATGTTTAATTGGAATGGCATTAGTTATTGTATCTGATGCTATTTCAGGTAAAGATTATGCTGCAAATGATGTAGTAAAAGGTGATCTTTTTGTCATTTTAGCTGCTTCTTGTTATGGTATATCTAATGTTATACAAGAAGTATTGGTATCAGAAAGACCTATTTATGAGGTTCTTGGACAATTAGGTTTTTGGGGTATCTTTATTAATGGTGTACAAATGGCCATTTTTGATAGGGATAGTATTGCAAATGCAACTTGGGGTGCTGATACTGCTGGTTGGTTTGTTGGGTTTACTTTATGTTTGTTATTCCTTTATGTTACAGTTCCTTTTTTGCTTAGAATGTCGTCTGCTACTTTCTATAATTTATCATTACTTACAAGTGATTTCTGGGGTCTTTTAGTCGGTATAAAGGTCTTTGGATATACTGTGTATTGGTTATATCCTATTGGATTTGTATTTACAATAGTAGGTATGATTATATATCATATTGTGATATTAACACCATATGGAGAATCTGCTAAGCCATGGTTAGGAAAACATCAAGAGAGGGGTATTGATGGTATTGGAACTGCTAGGGCAAGGCTTGATAAGGATGATATGTCGAGTTTAGAGTCATATGAGGAGCCAGAAAGTGTTAAGGAGAGATTAAGAGATGCCATGGTTACGTTGAAGATTATGAGGCCAAAGCAGAATGTCGAGGACAACGACCAACAGTGACTGTCATCGTTTACTGTTCACAGCTCTCACTTCTGACAGTCTCTTAGTATCTTAGTATCTTAGTATCTTACTTTCTCTGCTTTTTAGCTACATGCTCTGATCCCATCATCTCACTCTTAAACTCACCTATCTCCTCTCCTAACATCCCCTCTATCCTTTTATACGCCGGTATTGTTCCATCTTTAATACTATCAGGCGTAGGATCTTCTAATGCAATAGCTAACAACAAGTTATTATGAAAAATATTTTGTACATCCAGAAATCTGCCAATATCAAACCCCTTTGCAAACTGTAACTTTTTAATCATCTCTTTAGCACTACTTAATGCTGATTCGCTAATACTACCTGTACCCAATATATCAGGCGGATCACGTATATCATCTGCAAATGGTAATGGTATCAAACTCAATCCACCAGGGTAAAGTGAAGGCTTATCATCTGCAGCGCCTGGTTCCTTGAACTTATCATGAGCATATAATGCACACATTTGTGGCAAGGCTCCTCTTAGTATACAATAACATACTGCATACTTGTTCTTTTTAAGCATTGACTGATAAAGAGCAGAATAAGCCTTAAAAGAGCCAATAATTGCATTCTCGTCAGGGTACAAATAATAAGCCTTTGTCTTATTATACTCCCATTTTAGTGAATCTAAAGGTTTAAAACCTATTATTCTAATAAGATTCTCACCAAAGTCACGAAGTTGTAGAGTAACTTCTTGGGGCATATCAATACGTCCTGTAGGCCCAAACAAATGAGAAGTCCTAATTTCTTCAGGCTTAAGTAGCTTGCCTGAATCAGTATACATTTCCCTTTCAGTTAAAACACTTTGATAAGTATCGTTCATCGTATAAATACGTCGTGTAGGTGTAGGCTTAGCATCCTTTATAAGATTGAAAGCTCTTATAGCAAATTGACATTCTGGACTCAATTCAATGTTAAGTCTAAATGCTGACCTTGTAGATCCTTTATAGTAACCAATTAATTCTTTTAAAGATGTATTGTTGCCCATTTTAAGCTCTGGTATTGATGATTCTTCATTATAAAGAATGTTGTCGTAGAACTTAGAAAGGTCAAATTTATGAGTATCAGTATTAAGAAAGATTGGACTGAATATAATATCATGACCAATAAGGTCTTTTGCGACAGAATAGCAACGTTGTGAACTCTCAATATCACCTTTATATGGGTCATCATTATCTGTGATCCAAAGCAATTTACGGTAATAGCTTTTAGGACAAGATTCTAAGAATATAGATGTTACAAAGGTGAAAACATCAGAAATAATTGGGTCAGCTGAACCAAGTTTTTCAAGTGATTCTGGATCATCAATGAATGCTTTTAAATCTTGTACAGTTTTTACGTCACATCTTTGTAAATCGATCAACGAATAGCAATGCTTTATAAGAGGGCTACTGTTTTGTTGAGTACCAAATAGAACAATACCAAAGTATGAAGTTAAATTGTTTATAAGGCGATCAGTTAGGATATCGAGGCAATCATTTAAAGTGTTTGTGAGGGTGTCGCGTAGAGATCCTGATATGTCAATTGAGATAAGTAGGGCATCTTTGTAGGTTTTAAATTCATAAGCGTCTTCGTCTTTATCTTCCATCGTGAGCAAACGAATGAACGAACGAAGTTAGTGATGACGTCTAATTAACACGAGTGTGATACAAAGTACGATTCACTACAGTTCACATTAGCCGCGCAAGGTGATCAATTTGAAGCGCTATCCAATAACAAATAACGTTATATGGGCGCCTAAACGTATATAAATCAAACAATTTCTACTTGATTTATTATTTATAACTGATTGTTTACTTATACCCTTTTGTATATTTTCATTGTTTACTTTTACCTCTTTCGTGGTTGTTGTTTACTTTTACCCTTTTGGTTTTCGACATGTTAAGAACACTTTCACGTCCACTCTCACTCCCACTTTCAAGAGTATCTCGTTCTATCTCTTCAGCATCCAATGGAACAGGTATTGTTCTTCTTAATATGGGTGGTCCATCATCCCTTAATGAAGTATACAGTTTTCTATTTAACCTTTTCTCCGATGAGGACTTAATACCTATTATGCAGAACAGATTCCCTATAATTCCAAGGTTTATCGCCACATACAGAACACCAATGATTAAAAAACAATACGCCGAAATTGGTGGCGGTAGTCCAATCAGAAAGTGGAACGAGTTTCAAGCAAAAGAGATATGTAAACTGTTAGACACTCTTTCACCAGAAACTGCACCACATAAACCATACGTTATGTTCAGGTATGCAAGTCCTTTGACTAATGAAACAATGGAGCAAATGCTTAAAGATAAAGTAACAAGAGCTGTTGGGTTATCGATGTACCCTCAATATAGTGAATCAACTACTGGATCATCAATTTCTAAACTTGTTGAAGAATCAAAAGTTCAAGATCCTGATCGATCTATTGAATGGTCTTTAATTGATAGATGGCCTACTGCAAAAGGTTTAATAGATGGGTTCGCAAAGCATATACGTGAAAAATTAATGGAATACCCCGAGGAAGAAAGAGATAAAGTTATAATAATGTTCTCAGCGCATTCATTACCAATGTCAGTAGTAAATAGAGGTGATCCATATCCTGCAGAAGTTGCAGCTACTGTTTATCAAGTAATGACAGCTTTAAAATTCTCAAATCCTTATAGGCTTACATGGCAAAGTCAAGTTGGACCATCTGCATGGCTTGGAGCTCAAACAGCACCATCTGTTGAAGCATATGTTAAACAAGGATATAAGAATATATTACTTGTACCTATTGCATTTACTAGTGATCATATAGAGACATTATTTGAGATAGATATTGAATTAATTGAAAGGTTAAAGGAACCAGGTATAAAGAGAGCTGAATCTCTTAATGGTGAACCAGTATTTATTGAAGGAGTTGCCAAAATGGTTGCAGATCATATAAAGAATGGTGAAAAATGTTCATCACAGTTCTTTTTACCTTCACCAGTCAACAAGTATCCTTTGTTTAAACCTACAAGAGACTACTTCAAGTAAACCTACATTTTTATAAGATCTTGTTATCATATCGTATTTATCATAACTGATAATTAAGGTCGTAACATTTTTAAGCAACAAGCTCGACAACACCACCGGCAGCCTTAATCTTCTCTTCAGCTAATTTACTAACAAATCTAGCTTTAACAATAACAGGAACTGAGGGAAGACGTCCTTTACCCAAAACTTTTCCGTAACCGTGAGCAAGAGTATCAATAACGGGAGCAGCTTCAGTAGATGCTGATTTAAGTAAAGCATCACGTTCAGTTGATTCGACAAGTGACCATAATTTGTCAATATTGATAACTGGTCGCCAGTCATGAGGTGTTTGATGATGGAATGTACGCATACCAACTTTACCAAAGTAACCAGGATGGTAAATATCGAAGTTACTTCTGTGGTGGGTAAGACCACCAGCATTACCACGACCACCTGAATGCTTACGGTGCTTTCCTACACGACCTTGACCCATGGACACATGTCCTCGTAATTTACGACTCTTTCTAAATCTGGTAGGCATTTTTATTGAATGTGAATGTCGGTGATGAGAATGATTATTAGAAGTGAATGGTTATTAGTCTGAGTGCTTTCTTTAAATCGCAGTCACAAATTACCCTGACCCTATTTTTAACCTAATACCCTAGTCATCACACTAACTTACTATAATTCGCCCAACTGTTACATTCTTATTATTTAACTGTTGCTATTCCTATATTCATTGCAATTCGTTCATTGCAATGCATTAATGTCAAGTCCTAGTGAAGTATTCTACTCTGGTTTACTTATAAAGCCATGGTATGATTCTCCTTATTGGCCAAGAAAATACAATATTGAAAATCATAGTAAAGATCCTTTACTTGTTCCATCAACGAAAACCTGCTCGTTGATCGCAGTATGTCATTTTTGCTTTAAATATACCATATCTCCTGAACATCTAGTTAAACATATGAAAGTATGTGAATATAGACTTAAAGGATTTAACGGTGTTAAGAAATGGCGTAATGAAAGGTATGTCATTGTAGAAGTAGACGGTGCAATAGAAACACTCTTTTGTCAAAACCTTTCATTATTTGCCAAATTGTTCCTAGAAAGTAAAGCTATTTGTGCTTATGTGGAAAATTTCAAGTTCTATATACTTATAGACACTCTTCCAGATACTATTGGTTCACTTAAAACACCGAAACCAATGTTTGGTCAAGTTATTGGTTTTTTCTCAAAAGAGAAACTCTCGTGGGATGACTATAATCTCGCATGTATATTGATATTCCCGCCATACCAGAAAAGAGGATTAGGACAATTGCTTATATCGTTTTCTTATGTCCTTTCGATCAAAGATAAGAAGTATGGATCACCTGAGAAACCACTTTCTGATCTTGGAAAACGTAGTTATTTTAACTACTTGTCAAGTTCAATAGCTAATCTTGTATGTTCTACTGAACGTGAATATTCAATGAATGAGATAGCTTATGCTACTGGTATATCACCAAATGATATTATTGAAACTTTAAATGATATGAAGGCATTAGATGTATCTTCAAAATCAATTTCTGTTGATGTTCTAAAGGATTATTGTAGGGATATCTTTACAATACTTCCTGAAGAAGTTAATGATTGATATATGTCTGTTTTAGAACCCAGGCCTTCCGTCTGTGTGTTCATAGAACTTGTTTATTAAACTCAATACACCAACATCTTTATCAGTTTCCTCTTCCTGACGTTCTGAAAAAGCAGCTTCTGCAGTTTCATATGATCTTTCCATCTCTTCTGGTATTGTATCCTGTACACTTAATTCTATATCTGAACCTCCAGGAATACGTACATTTCTCCTTATAGTTGGCTCTGTTGTCATTCCACTTAATGGATTGTATGCTAAATCCGGATTTGGACTTAAAAGCATTGTCGAATTCAATGAGAAACTAGCATTCTTTGTTGACTCTGTTTGTCTTCCATCAAGTACAGTTGAATAAGCAGAACTTAAATGTTGAACAGACTCTTTCTTTTTCTTCGGAAACCAACTTGATGTTGTTTCAGGACTCATTAAATTGGCATTGTTGTTGTATTGGTCCATGAAATAATAATATGATCGTAACATCTTCTCGTCATTGTTTGTTGGTATTTCGTCTGCAAATTGTGCCTTACCTTTTAACTTCTTATCCTTGAAATCAAATGCTGTATAGCTGCAAATGTATCCTATACCATCTACATGTACAGAATGTTCACGGAAGAAATCAACTATCTTCTCTGAGCATTTAGGCAGTGAATAAAGAAGAATTATAGGTGAAAGAATTGAAGAAATAATCTGTGAAAGCAAAATCTTTATCTTAAGATCGTACAATTGACAGAACTGATTTCTTACTTCTACTGAATGCATTTTATCAGTCCATTCAGGAGGTAAATAATGAGTATATTCAGCTACCTGACGAAGACTCATTTCAGGCTCAAATGCTACTTGTTCATCGGGTAATATAGCTCTACAAATAGCGACTATAGAACCGAACAATCCAATATAAAATAACACTGTTCTATCCTTTGTTATTTCAAATCCAAGAAAGATTTCAGGGTCTATTAAACTTAATACAGCAAGTACAGCAGCAAAAGAACCAGCAACAAAATAAATAAACCTACTGACTTGAACAACGACTTCATTTGGAAACAAGTTAACATACCTATCAGCTACAGGATAACTCATAGTAAGTCTTCGTTTAAATAGATGAGGAAGTTCATTGAATTCCCTTAATATCCATTCAGCGAATGGTGTATATGATCTTGATCCAATAGCACCGGGATTCTTTTGATACTCATTAAAATAAGTAAAGAATGACACTATCAAAAGGTATACCATAATAAATGGTCCAAATATAATGTTAGCTGTGCCTGCAAATATGAATCTTCTTTTTAAACCCTCTGCCAGAGATTTCCTATGAGTTTCTTTAAGAAATACTTTTCTTACTTGTCCATGTTCATTAAAGACATATTCAAATACACAAAGGCTTATATTCCATTCAAGTGTTGGAGTTAACCATTGTCTTTTACCAAATCCAGCTGGCAAAGGCAATGAAAGGTCTAAAATACCACGATTTATTAATGCAATGAAGTAATTCTCTCTTCTCATTATTCTATTAACAATATCTTGAGCTGCCATTCTTTGTGTTGAAGCATTTATACGGCCACGATTCGTTGTTGTTGGATTCGAATCTCTAAGAGTTTCTAACCGTGAAACTACTTCACGCCATGATATTGTAGGCATATCTCTTTCTGGTATTTCAAGTAAATGTACATAGAAATCTCTTAATTCTATATATTTAGGTATATCGCTTAAATACTGTATAAACTTCTTAAACCAGAAGTAAATAAATATCCATAGAAGAGCAGTAACTACAAATGGTATTTTAGCCATACATTGAGGCACTGTTACTTCTGATAGTTTCTTACTGTACCGTAAAGAGGAGTAATCGATACAATTGGCAAGGTAGGTAGAAAATCCAACAACAAAGGCAAGAGTTGCAAGGTTAAAGAATCTTGATATGAGTATTGGAGCAAAACCTTTACCTAGGTAGAATTGGTATATTTGTTGTAAAAATACGTCTAGATTTTCTACATTAGCCCAACGCCAAAGGGCTCTCTCTTTAGAATCCATGAATATACGTCTTGATTTAATAGGATCTTGATCGATTGGTTCTGGTACTCCTTGTTCTAGATCATCCATGTTGTCGATATCTTCAACATCTGAATCAAGAGTTTGGTATATCGATGTGCCTAGACCTTTCATCCATTGTGAGTTCATATTGGTATGTGATATGTGATATATGATATGTGATAGCGTGTGATAAGATTATGTCATGTGTGTGTGTATGTGTGTGTAAGTGAGATAAGATTGACGTGAATGTGTACGTGGGGCGTGGCAAATGCGGCTTAACAGGGTAACGTACATAAAAATCTTGCACTTTGATTACTCTACCTCATCTACAAATGAAGTCAGGATTACGTCACAATGTTACAGTATCCGGTAATGACTTCTTACAAAACTACCCTGTTAAAAGTGGTTTTGTAAATAGACTCCTTGTAAGATCAACAGCCTTTGTTATGAGGCATGCATTGAGTCTATTCAATAGGGAAGTCAAAGGCTTGAATAACCTCGTCGCTGCATTGGATAGAGCAGCTATAGAGAAAAGAGGCCTTTTGACTGTATCGAATCACGTATCGGTATTAGACGATCCTTTAATATGGGGCATTCTACCTAAGAGTGTTTCTAAAAAGCATGTTAGATGGACACTGGCAGCTGAAGATATGTGCTTTACAACACCTTTAATGTCTGCATTCTTTCGAGCAGGTCAAACTTTAAGCGTGAAAAGGTTTGGTGCTGGTCCTTACCAGAGCTCAATGGATGCAGCTATTTGTTTACTGTCACGACCAGGTCCTTATTCTGTTAAATATACTTCACCAGATGTTGATTGGAAACCTTCATGGGTACATATGTATCCTGAAGGAAGAGTATCTCAGTTCAAGGATATGAATCTAAGATTCTTCCGATGGGGTGTTTCAAGGCTTGTACTTGAAACAGCTGTACCTCCACTTATTCTTCCTATCTTTCATACAGGATTGAATAATGTAATGAGTGAATCAAGGCAAAGTCCTAGAGCTTTTCCAAGGTATACATGTAAACCATTAAAGTTTATATTTGGAGAGCCACTTCCTGATGAATATTTTATAGACGAACGACGACAATGGGATGCCATTAACAAACACGACTCTCACGATACACATGACGCAAACAATAGCGCATTACTTAGAAGCAAAGTAGCATTTAAACTACGCGAATCAGTACAAAAATTACGACTAAAAGAAGGATATCCAATAGACGATATTGCATTAGGAACACCTTCATATTGGAATTCAAGACCATCTATTGAATATAAACCTTAGCATTCATCAACATCAATTTCTAAATCTTCACTTTGAACACTTGTTAAATCACTACTACTTGAAGATATTGAACTTTGATCACTATGTGTACTTGGTACCCAACTTTGAGGACTTGTACTCATAAACATTTCACTATCAGTAGCAGACATTGAAGCATCATAAACCAATGGATTAGTAGCCCTTTTCCTACTTCTGCTTCTTAACAAACCTTCATAGGATTCATTATCATCGATTTGAATATCTAAATTTGGTGCTGCTGTAGGATATTGTGAAGAATTTGGTGGAATTGAATGTTCTCCTGTTAACAGATTTTTAAAGAAGTTAACTTTTGTAACGTTCAAATTCTTTGCTAATTCATCTGATCCAAGCATTTTTCTTCCACGTCTTCTATAAAAGACTAAATAAGCAGCTGATGTTATAACTTGATCTTCATCAATTGGTTTAACATGACTGTCATCATAATAATACCATTTATTATCAACAAAGTTTTTAACAGATGCAGTATAATGGCCTCCACCCATTCCACCATAATGATTATCAACAGCGAAAAGATCATAAATAACAGGCTCATCTTGATTACCTAACCATTTTGTCATATCTAAATTCTGTGTAGGACATTCAACAACATCACCAATTTTGTCACTAAATACACGAGATGATGAAAACCTTTTTAGATGTATCGTGAAGATATCAGGGAGTTTCCATAGGTCAAATTTCTTTGATGCCTGTTGATGTTCTTCACAGCTTGGACAATACCAGAGATCATTTTCACCTAAGATTTCTTCTTTTGAGAAGAGATCAATACAGTCATATAAAGTGATATTTTCTTCAGTTTTGAGCCTTCTTTGTTTTAATTTGTCTTCCAATTCGGGATCAACTATGACTTCTGGTGTGACAAAGGTAACTTCATCTGCTTGTTGAGGGAAGAGATGGTTCATAATTTCAATTGTCCAATCACATACAATACCTTGACGGTCTTTTAGGAATGTGCGAGTATCGCTTGTGTCTGAGAGAATAAGGCGTTTAACATGAGAAGGATTGTCAATATGTTCATCAGGTGTGTCATTAGACTGTGAATTCTCAATATGTTCATCAGAAGTGTCATTAGACTCTGCAGTCTCAATATGTTCAGCAAATTCAGGAGTTTGAGGTCCATTAGACTCTGGTGTGTCAGGTCCATTAGATTGAGGACTAACAACAGACTCAAGAGGTGTTTCTATATTTCCATTTGTCATATCAACTTGTTCAGATCTAGGACTCTCATTAGACTCGGGAGTATCAACAAGTTCATACTCTGTCATACCAGCATTGTCTGATAAAGGAGGACTATCATAACGAGTTAAATTATCAACCCAATCATCAATACTATTTGTTCCCTCATCTGATTCCAATCGTTGTAAATTAGTCAACTTCGTATAGGCTCCAGAAGGTAAGAATTGATTCGATTGTGAAGGTATTAATTTTAAATCAAACATTGACTTAAAATCTTGTACATCTAAATCTTCCACTTCAGTTATACCAACAATTGAACAATATCTATTATGAACCTTTGTATATATACCTTCTAAAGACTTAGTCTCTTCCTCTGAGAAGACAAGTATACAAGGAAACCCAAATAACTTTCCAATATTTGAAGCAGCTATAGAATCATAAGAAGGCCAATCAGGTAAATCATTTAATCCAGAAACTGATCTGCTAAATAAAGAGCAAACAATAGAACCAGGAGTTTCAGCCAAATCATAATCATATTCATAAACAAAAGCAAGGTCATTGGTTGAAATTCTTTCAGATATTTGTTCATAGGGATTATGAAATCTAAAGAATTTATGAGAATAAACTTCCACAGAAACAAGGTTTTTCCTTTCAACATTAACAAGCTTTGAAATATGATTCAAATAACCTTCAACTGATGTACTTGTAGGAAGTTCTAAATCAATTACCTTTGGAGGTCCATTTAAAGGAACAAAATAAATCTTATGTGCCCAAACATTGTCAATAGGTAAAGCAAGAGATAATTCCAAAAATGGATCAAAAGTAATTGAAACTTTAGAACATTTTGGACAAGTAAGAGTTGATTTATACAAACCAGCAAAAAGGTCTTGTATAACAGAATCATTCCTCTTTTTATGAATTTGCCAAATAGACTCAGCAAATTCATTAATCTTTTTAGGGTCATTGACTATACCTTCATCTGATTCAGGCTTTTCAATGTATGGTTTCTTCAATATTCTATTTAAATCTTCATGAAGACCATCAAGTACAAATGCAAGAAATTCTTGAGAATCTTGTTGTCCATAACCAGCAAATGCTGTACCATAAGTTCCAACAACATTCTTAAAAAATCTAGGACTATATGATGAAGATACTGAACTGTCGAAAACTTTATGTACCAATTGACCAAAAGCTTCAGCGACTTTACCACCCATTCCAATTGGATTATCAGTGTTTATTTCATCAAGATATTGATCTGAAAGAAAATAATAGACCAATTCTTGTGTATGAAGAAGACATTGAAGTGCTGAATTCATATAACATGTATTACCTAAATTACTTAAACCAACAGTTCCAGGCATACCTGTTGGAAACCTGGCAGATACTTGTGAATAAAGTTCATTTGAGTCAATTAATTGTTCAATCCTTTTAGAGTTTTGTGCAGATAAAGGCCATGAGTTATCAGCTAAACGAAACTCTACAGCCAATGTATATTCTGGTAATAGACCATTCTCAATAAGAGTACCAGCATCATCGAAATGACCAATTGCAGTCACAATTGAATCAATAGGAGGGCAAGATGTATCGTGAAGTATCCATATACGTTCATCCAATGGTATATAGAGTTCAGATGTGTCTATATTGTAGTAATCCATAAGTTCTAATGCAGTAGATTTAAGTTTTGATATAGAATCTGTTTGGTATAAAGATAATGTACATTCACCAATTATTGGTTTATTAAGTACAGAATCAGTTGATACAAAGTAAACAAGGTTATATGTAGTTTGTGTAAGGTCAAGTTTTGGGAATTCAGGCCATGATTCAGTAAGGTCTTGATCCATGAACTCGTTTGATGTATCAACAGGTATAATTGAACGAGTTATTGGTTCACCAATAAGACCGTATTTTGTTACAAGTAAATCCCATGCTGATGGTGGTATTGGTACAATATCAGTAGTTAATTGGTCATTTTCAAAAATGTTTGTAGTGTCAATTGGACCTGGATTTGACATTCTTGCTTTTAACCACCAATTTGTATCAATGACGTACCATTTATCACCAAAAGAGTAAAACTCTGATCTTATATCTGATTCTAAAGCTAACAAATCAGAATCTTCTAAGTTATTAGAATCCTCATAGGTTAGGAAAGAAGATTGTTGGTATTTTGACATTATGGTAAGTGGTAAGTTAGTTTGGTTGGTAACTTCACCACTTCACTCGTACGATGTAGGAGTGATATGCTTACAATAACATAAAGTATTCTATTGGATATAATATTACTAATGTATGATTATACATGTATGTACATGCATGCGTGCATGCATGCCTGCGTCTGTATGACTTGTGTGTCGCGCACGTACCTGCGCGTCAGCATACCCCTTGATCAGTATAATTAACATACAATCATTTGTGTACTATTTTGTCTACTTCTTACCCTCAATCACTAGTTTAAGTTTTTACCAATTGCGAAACGATTTCAACTAAATGAACAGATATCTGTGGCTATAGCTTAATGAACTCGGACTCTGTCCTATCGGGTCTTCAAATAACCACCCAACTCTAGCTGCTTCAACCCTGTATAAATTTGATACTCTTTATCATGACTAGACTATTTTGTTTGCCGCAATGAGTGACTGTACGGTTTCTATCTTTGAGACTGTTACGGAGACAATCAAGCAGATCTATCGATGCAACCCAACTGTAACTACTACAACATTATATGAACAATATTTCACATACGCTTACTCTCCTATATTAACTACATACTATTCCAGTTGTGTACCTACTCATGGAGTGGTTAGCGAAAACTACTGTTATTCATGTAAACCTACTACAATCACATACACTCCTTCCCCTGATCTAAGGACTTCTAATGGCGTTGTGTATGTTTGGAATTCTTATGACGATATATCTACCCGATATTCAGTGGATATCAGTTTAAGTATTATTGTAGAAATACCTGTCGTGGTGAATGACATCACTGCTTCTTTTACATCTACTGGATATCTGCTTCCTATAAGTACCAATACATACACTTCTGGTGTAGGTTCAACTTCTGGTGTTGTTCTACCTACTTCTACTAGCGCAAGTACTACCAATGCAGATGTTGGTTCTAGTGGTATAAGCTCATCTACTTCTGGCAGTATTCTCCCCACTTCTACTGGTGAAAGTGCTACCAGTGTAGATATTGTTTCAAATAGTGTAAGCTCGACTACTTCTACAAATATTCTACCTACTTCCACTGTAGTAAGCACTGCCAGTTCAGACAGTGCCGCTTCTACTGGTGTATCTACTAAGTTCAGTAGTGCTCTGTCCACTTCTGCTACCGTGTCTACTGATAGCGATAGCTTTATAAGTAACTCTTTTTCGAATAGCTCTACTGGCCATTCTTCTCGGATATTCACTTCTTCAACTACCTCTAGTTTGTCTTTTCATAGCACCCTTACATCTTCATCTTCATCTCTAACTTCTTCTTCCTCTTCATCTCTAATTTCCTCTAGCTTGTCTTCTTCTTCTTCTTCTTCTTCTTCTTCTTCTTCTTCTTTCTCCTCATCCTCCTCATCTTCATCTTTATCTTCCTCTAGCTTGTTTTCCTCCTCCTCCTCCTCCTCAGAAAATCTTAAAATGTTGCCATCGCCTTGTCCAGAGAACGAATTTATCCTAGACTACAAGGTCTATGATATATCTGAAACTGAGTACTTAGAAATTAATGAAACTTATATATTAACACGTCAATATCTCAATTTGGACTCATCTAACTGGCTTCAAATCTACGGCTTGGAAATGTTGGAGAGGAGTATTGGTTATCAGTTCTTTTTGCGATATGATGGTATGCTCTCTGCTAATAGCACAAAGTTTATTTTGATTTCTGTGGACCGATATCAGCACTTTGGCCAAGATACCGGGGTGTTCGCTTTAGGTGGCGGTCTGAGTTTAGGTGATATCCCTACTTATAAACTATGGACAGGAATCGGAGGATGCGCCTTTGAATGTGGGCAGCCAGACAATGTGTCATTAACTGAAGGATCTGCTTATTCTCTTGATTTTATTTATCATGCAGTATCCACAGATATGTATGAACAGCTTCCTGCAGGTACGTACGCAATTCGATCTGTTTATTTAGTCAATTTTACTAATCCTTATGATGAAGCAAAGCAGCAAAAAGGAACTTTTGTTCAAACGTTTGTGGCTTCTGACTAATTCTAGTTGTATAACCGGTTACGTACATAATCGAGATGTTTAAATCTATTGCATACGATAAGATAAATTTTTGTCTGCAAAAAAAGGTCAAATTACTTTTCAGCTTGATTTGGGCGAAACTATCATCTTTGTGTGCGAAAATATAACTTATCTTTTCAACGTACGCAACAGGATATTTGAGATGTTAGCAAATATGCATCATGATCGTGTCAACCTCTTACGTCAGTCCTTTTTATATTCTATTTGTTTAGTCAATGAAATAGTCTAATTAACTTGGACTCTAATCCTATCACGTCTTGTGTACCTACTCATGGCGTGGTTAGCGGAAACTACTGTTATTTATGTAAACCTACGACGATCACATATACTCCTCCCCCTGATCTATAAACTTCTAATGGCGTTGTGTGCGGAATTCTTACGACGAGATATCTACTCGATATTCATTTGCTATTAGTTTGGGTATTACTGTAGAAATGCCTGTTGTGGATGACATCACTTCTTCTGGTGATATTCTGCCCACTTCTACTAGTTTAAGTACTACGCGGACATTGTTTCTAGTAGTGTACGCTCATCTACTTCTGGTGCTGTTGTACCCACTTCTACAGGTGAAAGTATTACAAGTGTAGATATTGCTTCTAATAGTGTAAGCTCGACTACTTCTACAAGTATTCTACCGACTTCGACCGGTGTAAGTACTGCCAGTTCTGACAGCGCTGCTTTTACTGGTGTGTCTACTGAGTTCAGTAGTGCTCTGTACACTTCTGCTACTTCTACTGCCGTGTCTAGTGATTACTATAGCTTCACAAGTCTCTTTTGAATAGATCTACTCTTACTTCCTCTTCCTCTTCCTCATCCTCTACTATTGGAACTCTGGCTACGCCAAGAGCGATACCATCAAGCTGTCCATCTTTTTATAATGAAGCTGTAGGTGGAAGTTGCTACTGTTCATGAGATTTCTTACCCAGTGGCAATGTGTTACAACGCAAGGCATTTACTACTATATGCTAATCTATTCTTAGACAATCTACTAATAGATATCGTCGATTACCATCTAACGTCACCTACAGTGTCCTAGAGTGCTATTGTTTTTATTATATTATCTGTCTGTATAATTCCGGTATATCGAGTTGTGCGTTGAGTCTGGTAACACCACCATAACCGTTACATTTGCTTTCATTTATAATTAACTCATGAGCTATTTAGCTTTGTATGTATTTCATCAGCAAATGAACCTCGCATTTATATCCTATAGCTTATCTTTTATCTTTACACTAAGCATAATATAATTTAATAATCGCTTCTATCACGCCTAATTGAATTTATCAATGTATGAATATAAAAGGCAATTATGGAGAATTATTTCCGCCTTTCTTTGATCACAAAATGAGTACATGCTCCATTTCAACTGTTACTGCTATTGAAACACTTACACAGACTTTACATGAAGTATATCTCTGTAAACCTCCAGTGTCAACTACGACATTGTATGAGAAGTACTATACTACTGTTGTTGAGCCGGTCTCTACCACATACTATGTAAATTGTGTACCTACTTATGGTCTAGTTACTGAACACTATTGTTATAGATGTCAGCCTACAACTATCACTTATACTCCTGCGCCTAATTTGACGCCTTCTAACAACTACGTGTATGTATGGAACAACTACAATGAGATTGACATTCATTACTCTATTGATATTCACTTGGGCATCACTATAGAAGTACCAGTTGTAGTCTCTACAACTCTGACTGACGTTTTTCCTGCTACAACAGACACTTCTAACAATGTGCTTCCTACTACTACTCACCCAGGCACATCTGGTGATGATATACTTCCTACATCTGTTTACACAGGCACTTCTAACGATGTGCTTCCTACTACCACTCACGTAGAAACTTCTGGCAACGTACCTACTACCACTCACCATGAAACTTCTAACAACGTACCTACTACTACTCACGAAGAAACTTCTCAAAACACTGTACTTCCTACTTCTACGTTTATTCATACAGGAACTTCTACAGGGTATGCTTTTTCTAACACTTCTTCTACTGATACTACCACATCTCTACTTTCATCTTCCACCTCACTCTTACTCTCATCTTCCACCTCTTCAACCTCTGCTACATCTTCATCAACTAATATCCCCGAAGGATTTTCTATTACTATGTTCTCTTCTGGCCCCTACACTGGGCAGAATATTCTTATGTCTGAGGGTACAGGTATTCTAACATCTGGATCAGGTACAACATTTTACACCTTAGATAATGGTCTTGCTTATATCCCTCAAATGAGCCGCAAGAGACAAGATATTACATATCAGTTTGTTGGCCGTGTAGGCAGTACTTTAGCTGATGTTGATACTCCACAACCGGTGTATATAGACAATGGATCTTTAAATATTGATGGTGCTGAGGATTTCTATGTATGCCCAATTGGCTCTCAAGATGTTATCTACTTTTCTTCTATCAGTAATCAATGCGACGAGGTAAAAATTGGACCTAAGGCTGATTCTACTTCTTCACTTTTGCCGACATCAACTATACCTCCTACATCTTCTTACGATACTACCATTGTTTCATTATCATCTTCTTCTTCTTCATATGAATCTAGTATTATGGCTTCATTATCATCGTCCTCTTCTTCTTATGAATACACTACTGTTTCATCTGCGGTGTCTCTATCCTCCTCTTTGGCTTCAACTTCCTCTATTCCGTCTTTATCTTCTTCTTATGAATACACTACTATTTCATCTGCGGTGTCTCCATCCTCCTCTTTGGCTTCAACTTCCTCTATTCCGTCTTTATCTTCTTCTTATGAATACACTACTATTTCATCTGCGATGTCTCCATCCTCCTCTTTGGCTTCAACTTCCTCTATTCCGTCTTTATCTTCTTCTTATGAATACACTACTATTTCATCTGCGGTGTCTCCATCCTCCTCTTTGGCTTCAACTTCCTCTATTCCGTCTTTATCTTCTTCTTATGAATACACTACTATTTCATCTGCGATGTCTCCATCCTCCTCTTTGGCTTCAACTTCCTCTATTCCGTCTTTATCTTCTTCTTATGAATCTAGCAACATTTCGTCTGTGGTGTCTCCATCCTCTTCTTCCTCTTCCTCTTCCTCTTCTTCTTACTCTGAATCTTTAAGAATGCCACCAACATCTTGCCCACAAGCTCAAGCTGTTATAGATACTACAAGTTATGACTTAACTGAATCTGAATTCTTACAGATTGATAACCCATATATATTGACACGACAATATCTTGATTTGAGTCCATCTACCTCAATTGAATGCGATGGCTATTTGTATAAAGCCTCTAGTGGTATCTACTATGCCAGAGTTGTTTATTCTTCTTTAACCCCTGCTAACAGTGTACAGTATTTTTTGGTATCTTTTGACAGATATCAGCTATTTGGTGAAGCTATAAATTACATCTCTTTGGGTAAGTCCGTAAGTCATGGTGCACAGCCAGTTTATAGCGTATGGACAGGAATAGGAGGATCTGCCTTTGAATGTGGGGACCTGAACAATGTATCATTTACTCAAGGATCTGTTTACCCTTTAACTAGCAGCTCTAATACAGTATTGTATCAACAGCTTCCTGCTGATACCTACGCAATTCGATCTGTATATTTACTTAGTTTTACTAATACTGGTAATCAGTCAATGCAGCAAACAGGATACGTTATGCAGATCTTTCTTGGTTTAACCTGATTCAGGTGAGATGCGGTGCGTCTATACTGTCAATACAAGTATAAATGTGTATTGTATATTAACTATTTCATGAATCCTTAACCCATCTTTCCTCCTTAACTTCGACTTCACCGTCTTCAACTTCAACACTATGCACTTGTACGAAGTACGACTAATGTGCTTGCAATAACATAAAGTATTCTATTGGATATAGTATTTTATACTCTATAACTTAACTGTAAAATACAAAGATGAACGTGTGTACAGTGCGCGTACAGTATACACTTACACTCGACACCAACATAACCTTCGACAACAACATGCCTCTCACCACTTTATCAACAAACCAAACCATCAATGCTACCCCCTTAACTCCTTCAAACTTTGCCCCTTTTGGCGGAGTTATATCTCCAAAAGAACAACTACTTACTCATACTTCTGCTGATGCAAATTACGGTACTGCAAAGAAACTTATTGACGTATCACCTGTAATTAATGATTATCATAAAGCAAAAAGCGGTAAACCAGCTAAACCAAGATGGAATATGTTTACTTCTACACCTCCCGATACGCTCAACTTAAATGAAGGCACTTATCCTTTAACTGTGCTCGAAAGACATCCTTACTCTACTCAAACGTTTCTACCATTAGGCCAATCAGAAGATTATGCATATTTGGTTATTGTTTCTTTAAACGATTCTGAAGGTATGCCTGATCCCAAAACGATTAAATGCTTTATATCAAGAGGTGATCAAGCTGTTACTTATGGTGTTGGTACATGGCATTCACCGATGATTGCCTTAAAGCCAACTAATTTCGCTGTATTGATTCATGAAAATGATATTGGTGATGAAGATTGTCAAGAGGTTTATTTCGATCCTCCTGTAAATATAAAATTTTCTGAATAATGTACTAGATTGCGTCATGCATACCTTGACTTCGTCATGCACCATTCACTTCACCAACACCATTCACTTTGCCTTCTTTCACCACACACACAATGGAAACTGATACACTAATAACACGAGATGAACAAAATGAACCAGATAAACACCTTGGTATTGTTTCTTCTGCTAATCTTATATTCAACAAAATGATAGGTACAGGCGTATTCTCTACACCCTCTTTAATATATGCTTCAACAGGCAATTTCGGTATGTGCCTTGTATTATGGATTATTGGTGGTATCATATCATTATCAGGTATAAGCGTATTTCTAGAATTTGGTCTTGCTATACCGAAATCTGGTGGCGAATATCATTATCTACAAAGAACATACAGACATCCTCCATATCTGATAAGCTGTATATTTCTAACGCAAATGGTCCTAATAGGCTTTTCTTCAGGTAACTGTTTAGCATTTGGTCAATACTTATTATTTGCTGCTGGTTATGAAGAGAATAATGACTGGCTTTCAAGGTTTATAGCTGTAATTGTTATTACTGTTGTATGTATTCTACATTCATACAAACCGAAGTACGGTAAACATTTGGGTGATATACTTGGTGGATTCAAGATATTTGTACTTTTGTTTATAATATTTGGTGGTTTATTAGCATTAAAACGACCTGAACTTCCAGGTAAAGCTAACTTCGAAAATCTATTCCACTATGATGGATTTGGTGGTTCAATTTATGACTATTCTGTGGCTCTTTTGAATATAATCTTTTCATACAAAGGCTGGGAGAATGCTAATTATGTATTAAGTGAAGTACGTGATCCTGAAAGAACATTAAAGATTGCTGGTCCTTTAGCTGTTGGTGGTACAACTATTCTTTATGTTGCAGTAAATATGGCTTATTTTGCTGCTATTTCAAAGGAAGATATAATGAATTCAGGTGTAATTGTAGCTGGTCTATTCTTTAAGAATTTGTTTGGTACTTCAATAGGTCAAGGTATTCTTCCTATTTTTATACTCTTGTCGAGTTTAGGTAACATTCTAGCTGTTTCTTTTGCTCAAGCAAGAGTTAATCAAGAATTAGGTAAGGAAAGGTTATTGCCATTTTCTTCTTTTTGGTCTTCTATACTTCCTTCGGGTGCTCCTGGTCCTGGTTTGTTTTTACATTGGCTTATCACTGTTATAGTACTTATTGCTCCTCCTCCAGGTCCTGCTTATCAATTTGTAATTGATCTGTATGCTTATCCTGGTGCATGGATCAATGTACTTGTTGGAATTGGTTTAATCTATTTACATGCAAACGCTTCAAAGGAATCTTGGGGTAAAGGATACACGAATAATTTACATTTTTATCATTCTAATGATTTTGTTAATGTTATATTTGTCATTTCTAACTTGTTCGTCGTTATCATGCCATTCATACCTCCTCCAGAGGATATGAAACTTGCTCCTGGGTACCCTTATTATCTTGTACCTCTTGTTGGTTGTACAATACTTCTTCTTGGTATTCCATATTGGTTCTGGGTTAGAAATAGGTTGTCATCTCCTACAGCAACAGTTTCTATTTAGTTATGCGCATTGTTTTCAACTTTTTTACCCGGCATCAAAGTTTGTTTACTAATCACCCAATTAGGAAATTAAAGGAGATCAACAAAGGGTTTTTTTTAACCACCTGATTCGTAATTCTTGATATATCTTATACATTCATACATTTATAATCATTTGTTAGTCTTATAGTTATCGCCTTAGGAAGTATTTGTATTATTAGTATTTACTTTAGGAGGTCATTTCTGTTGTCCATTTTACCTAGTCAATTCGTCGTCATTGTCGTCATTGTCGTCGTCGCGTCATTTCGTCTCCATTACTGAACCCTGAACTACATAAACGATTTCATAACTATTAAAATGACTGATATATCCCCCTTAACAAACCTTTTATCAGAACTTCGTCAGAACTCACTTTCTGCAAAAATTCTTACTGAAGCACTTGAAATGGCAGGTCACGAAATCGAGTCTCGTTTGAATCTTGAATCAAATGAATTATCAGCTGATATGACAAACAAAATAGAAAGACTTGAAAGTGAAGTGTCTTCTTTGATTCAATCAAGTAGAGTTTTACTTGATCGAAGCAATGTAACTATTCCAAAATCTTCTTCAAAGACTTCAACAAATGATGTTACCTTTCTTGCTGAATTAAGTCAACGTTTACTTGACGAAACAAAGGAATTACATAAAGATATTTCTATTAAGGATAGTAAATTGAAAGAGTCGCAACAAAAGGAGTTGAAATTAAAGGAATCGATTATTGATTCTGAGTCGAAATTACGTCAAATTTCAGTTAGGGAAACTCAGTTAGCAGAACAACATTGGGCATTAGAAATAAAAGCTCAAGAGCTTCAACAGTTGAATGATTCAGTAACAAAATCTCTTGAAAAGTCAAAGAAAGATAATACATTATTACAATCAAATCTTGATATCCAAATTGATTCATTTGAAGCTTTGAAGTCTAAATTTGATACATTATCTGATCAAAATTCAAAACTTATTACATCATTAACTTCTGAATCTTCGAAATTAAGTGAATCTTGTCGTATTTTGAGTGATGAGAAACAAGCTTTAGTGAATGAGAATGAACAACTTCAAATTTCTCTTAAGAAATCATTAGATGAAGTAGCAAACCTTCAATATCTTGTTGAAAATGCTCCAAAAGAAGAACCTACAACTCCTTCTGTAGAAGAGGAATTTATTACACCTACTGGATCACCTCGTCTTTCTCCAATTAAAGGAACTCCTCTTAAGAATCCAACACTTGAGAGTGAAACTTTAAAAACTTCTTTATCTCATGCACATAGAATGATTGCGAATTTAAAGAATTCTCTTCACCGTGAGAAATTAGAGAAATTGGCTTTGAAATCTAAATTAGATTCTCGTGATGAACCAACTGCTCGTAAAGTTAAAGGTAAAAGCAAACCCTTTAACCGACCTGATCTTGAATCTGTTACAATTGAAGAATATACTGTTCCTGATCCTGATTGGGAAACATATGAAGGTGAATTACCACCACCTAAACTTCAGTTTGGATCTCCAAAAAGTCTTCCTGATGTTTCTTTGGACACTATACCTGAATCATTAAATGGATCTGAAGCTGATAGCTCTCTTCTTGGTTCTAAATTTACTGATGATGAAGATGATCTTAATCAAAACTTCTTCTTTGCCAATGCTATGCAGAACAAGAAACGATCTTCTTTTATTTCTGAAGAAGGTATTACATTAGACGAAAGTCTATTTAAATATGTTGTTAATTCTCTTGAATTTAAAGAATACCTTGCTTCTAAAGGACTTCATATTTCAGATCATGTTGAATTAGAATCACAAGTTCCTGTACCTATTGATTTATCATATAATGAATGGAAAACATATGCTGAAGCATTTGGAGTTGTTATTATGTCAGAACCAGATTATAAACAATTGATATCAGCAAGAAGAAGAACTCAGTCTATGACAATGGAAGAGATTGGATCATTTGCATGGGATCATGGTTGTACAATTGTTGAAAATGATGAATTTGAAACAATTAAGAGTTCTGCTGAAAAGCTTAAATCAAGTAATGGTGTTGTTGAAGCAGCTGCTGAAATTGGGTATGTCGCACTTCCAAAGAGTGATTATATTAACCTTGTTCATAATACAACAGATTATCATCCTACAGAAGAAGAGTATTGTGCATATGCTAAGCATTTCAACAGAATAGCTATTTTGCTTACAGAATATGATCAATTATTATCTCGTCCTAGAGAATCAATTGCAACACCTGAATCAGTTAAAAGGTTTGTTGAAACACAAGGTTTAAAGATTCTTTCTGAAGAAGAAATTCAAGCTATTACAGAGAAAGTACCACTTTCCATACTTCAAAAGGTATTGGTTTCAAAACATACATATGTTTCCTTACCTAAATCAGCATTTGAGAAGTTAGAAAGTCGTCCTTCTATTATTGCACCTACATATGATGAATATATTGAATATGGAGAGAAATTAGGATATAAGGTTATATCAGCTGCTAGTTATGCGGAATTAAAGAGATTTGAGAGTGAATTATCAGATTTTAATTCTTTTAAATCTGCAGGATTGAAATTTGGTGCAATTGTTTTATCAGAGCCTGAATATGAGTCTTTATGTGAAAGATCTGTTAATAGTATTGAGCAAATTAAATCACTTGCTTCAAGGTATAATATGGAAGTTCTTACACATGAAGAGATGACAAATTTGGCCTATTCAACTGCTAATTTAGATTTCAAGAGTTGTGCAATGAGATTAAAACAATTGAATAGTGTTGCTATTTCAAGAGATGAGTATCATAGGCTTGCTAATCCTTCCTTAAGTGCTTATTCTATTGATGATATTAGTGAGTATTTGTTTGACAAAGGATATAATGTCATGCCAGAAGGAGATCAATTAGATTTGTATAAGCTTATTGAAGAGAGAGGATTGTATGTTGTTAATAAAGAAGACTATAATAAATTGAAAGAAAAGGAAAGTGTTAGAGATTTGAATGATATTATTGAAGATGCAGCACTTTTGAACCATGTCGTTGTCTCAGAGAGTGAATATTTCAGGCTTAAGGATATTGAACAAGTTACAGGTGGAGGAGTATATTCTTTCAGTACAGCAACAGATCAAATTGAGTCTTCACAATCTGAAGTGTTTATTGATAACATAAATTCACCTGAAGTTATTAGTGAACTTGCTAATAGACTTGGATACAAGATTTCACCAAAAACAGAAGATCTCTTTAGTGAGCAAAGTTTATCTGAATTAAGATCAGCAGCAGGAAATTTGGGACATATTTTACTTGAAAATGAAGAATATATGGAACTTACTTCAATGAATAATAAGAAACCTATTACTCGTGAAGAATTAGAGCAGAATGCAAGAAGTTTTGGATTAAAATTGTTACCTGAAAAGAGGAGATCAGAATTGCCTAGTTCGTTTGGGTCTGTGAATACTGCATTGGCTGTTAAGCTTGATTCTAAGAAGTTTGCTGAGGTGGTTCATAATGATAAGAGAGATATACTTGGAGATAATGTATCAGAAAGTGACAATGTAATTGGATATAGTCAAACTAATGTAGTTGATCATAGTGACAAGAGAGATAATAGTGGCAAGAAAGATTTGACTGATCATAGGCAGCCTGAACATAGCGACAAGAGAGATCTTGGAGATAGTCAAACTAAGAGAGATCATAGTGGCAAGAGAGATCTGACTGATCATAGCAACAAGAGAGATCTTGGAGATGGTCAAACTAAGAGAGATCATAGTGGCAAGAGAGATCTGACTGATCATAGCAACAAGAGAGATCTTGGAGATAGTCAAACTAAGAGAGATAATAGTGGTAAGAGAGATCTGACTGATCATAGCGACAAGATAGATCTTAGAGATAGTCAAACTAAGAGAGATCATGGTCGTGAAGATCTACTTGAGCATAAAGAAAAGTCTCAAACTAGTGATAAGACACATTTAGTTGGTTATAGTGACAAAGTTGAACATTATCAGACTAGTGAGAATGAGAACTTAAGTGAACATAAGAGTTCAAGTGATCATGTGGACAATGCTAAAGATATACAAGATTCTAATATTTCGAAGCTTGATGCACCGACCACACCAGTTAGGAAATTTTCAGGACTTCAAAGATCTCATAGCACGATTTCTCAAAAATTTGCAAAAACTATTGGTGATAGAATGTCATTAAAGAAAAATACCCCATTCAAAGAGAAGTTTAGAAGTCTTAGAAGCAAAACACCCTCAATTCCTAATGAATCAAAAGAATTACCTATTTCTATATTTGATGAAGATATGGTTGACTATATCAATCAAACAATGGCAGGAGAATTCCTTTATAAATATGATAGATCATTTATGAACAAATTTGGGAATGGATCAAGACATCAAAGGTATATATGGTTAAATCCATTTAATTTGACAGTTTCATGGGCACATAAGGAAAGATCTATTGGAGATTCAGATAAACAAAAGAGTTTAAGGATTATTTCAGTTTATGCAGTTGATGATAACAGCGTTCATCCTATTGGATTGTTTTATAAGAGTCTTGTATTACAAGGTACAGAAAGATCTTTGAAATTGTCATTTCCTAATAAGGGAAGATTTGAATTATGGTTTGAAGTTATTAAGTATTTGGTTGGACGAAATCCAGATAAAGTTAAAGGTGGCAAAGCTATTGAAAGGTTGAATACACCTAATAGTTCAGTAAGGAGTCAAAGGTCTGTAAGAGGAAGTCAATTAAGTGTTAGTGGTACACCTACAAGAGTTTCTAGATTTTCAGGAAAGTATAGAGAAACATCAACTAACAGTCCATTAAAGATGCATATTGCACATTATATGGATTTGAGTGATCCTGGAAAGATGGAAAATGTTAAAGAATGTTGTGGTGGTAAACATGATGTATCTAAACTTCAAAGAAAGTTATAAGTATATATTAGCTATTAAATTTTGGTAATTTAAAAGGTTTTCTAACGTCTTTAGATACTTTGACGTGTGTAGTATTCCCATCAGATAAGGACAATGGTTGTTTGTTTGTTTGTATTGATTTTGACTTGTTTGATTTGTTTGACTCTGTATCCTTCAATTTTGACTTAATTTCCTTAGACGATCCAATCGATAAAACTATAATAGACGTCAATTCTAAGAATAATTCATCATCTATTGAAATATTCTTAAAAGAAGGATCAAGAAAACCTTCTTCTATAAGTTCACCTAATTGACCATAAATGAAGCATTGATTTGATGGTAAATGTAATGTCATTTTACCATCTTTCCATACTTTATTTTTTCTATTGATTGGTGACCACAGTATTGTATATTCTATTGATTTCATGTGGCGTGGCATGTGGCTGTGAATGGTTGTTTGGTGCAGGTGTAAGTCTATTTCGCGGTATTAATATTAAGCTAAGTACTCCTTCAATAGGTAAGGAATGATCGTAAATACAGACAATATAAGAATATATACTGTATCATAAACAATATGAGGGATCATTAACAAACCTAATTCAGAAATATGTAAAAATAATGAATAAAATGCAACATCAAAGAAACGAACCACAAGTACTTTAGGATTTTGAAGTGTCGCTGCAAGTAAACCAACAGGTTCATAATAATTTTGAGGCCCCTTTGAAAGGTAAGAAATACATCCCTTTTGAAGTATTTTCATATGATAACTAGTGGCTGCAAAAAGTGCATATAATGCTTGTGCAAGTGTATTAACTGCAACTGCATACTTCTTTCTATCTTGACCATGCTGATACACTTGTTTTGATACTAAAGCTGAATCTTTTAAATCAGGCACAATTGAAGGATCAAGTAATTGCGAAAGAAGAAGTATATCGTTAAATAGAACAGTCATACCACCACCTGTTAAGGGATGACGTACATTATAAGCATCACCTAACAAGACCAAACCAGTAGTAGTATTTCTAGAACTTGGTAGGTACGAGTTAGGCATAGATCTAAGCTTTTGTGTACGTAAAGCATCAAAATATGAGGATCTTAAACTTCTTGGCAGATGTTCAGGTACGATTTCATGAAAGTACTGCTTCATTTCAGAAGATGAAAGCGAAGGTAGTTTCTCACCCTTTACTGCAATTAGAATTCTTGTTTCATGTTCATCTACCTGGTATAACAGTATAGGAGCAATATCAGAAAGAATTACATGACCATGACAGGGTAAAGGAAGAGTAATATCCTTTAATAACAAGGCAAAGAAATAAGATTCAACTTTTAATGGTTTAATAATATGCTGAGATCTAAACTTTGAAAATAGACCTTCTAGAACGATTGTAAGAGGTGCATGGAACTTTTTAAGTTCACCAGTTTCCTTTTCAGTACATTGAACACCAACAACTTTATCTTCGTCATAAAGCAATTCATGAACTGTTGCAGCTAAACAAGTAACGTTCTTTGTCTGCTTAGCTGCTTTTCTAAGGTTCATAATGAACTTTCCATGGTGGAAGCTTCTACCGAAGACATTAGATGATTCGCTATATGGATCATATAGTAACTTCGACACTTTATTATTATGTATTAAAGCATAGCCATAGGTGTCAATACCTCCAATATTATCGATAGTCCAATCGATACCTAGTTGTTTCAATGCATCAATACCACCTGGTTGAAGTAGTTCACCTATGATTCTATCAGGTTCATTCCAGTCACGCTCTATAAGAAGTACATTTCTGCCTTGATTACCAAATGCACAAGCAGCTGCACAACCACCTACTCCTGCACCAAATATAATAATATCGTATGTAGACATTGTTGGAAGAAAGAAAGAGAAGTGGTGTGAGAATAAGTAATATAACTTAATTTTCTCATATAACTAAAGTTACTAGTATAACACGTTAATTGTTGCACTACGCGAACTTACCATTTACAAATATGTCAACGCCACCATTAAAATCAACAGAAGCAAAGGAATTACCTGAGATTGAAGAATTACATAATATTCCAGATATTGCGTACCCTGAATCGCCGAAATTGAGAAAACCAATGAGTTCAAATGGGGGTAATTCTTTGACTTTAGAGGAGTTGACTAAGAGGATCAATGTCAACCAACAAGATACGCGTAATAATTGATGAAAGTGTATATGCGTAACACAAAGTATGTGTAATGATTAATAAATGTTTATATGTTATAGAAGAGTATTAGTATACCGCATTTGTTAATGATCTATTATCGCGCATCACTGCATCAATGACCTTACTTCATCACTCGTATAACCCAAGTCAACCCCCTCAAACCTTTTAATGAACAAATTAACAGCTTCTGTCGATACTAATACCTTATACCTTGGTGATGATAACCTTTGAAGTAATTGACTATGATCTTTAGCTAAGAACGCTTGAAACTTTTCAGCATCTAATGTATCTAATCCAGACTCAGTTATATACCTTTCAGCCAATTTACTAATCAAATTATTAACAAATTCTTGCTTTTGTTCATCAAGACTAGTCATTTGCGTTTGAACGAACAAATACATTATCAAGAAATTCCTTGTTGTCTCTAAACAATTTATATCATAGATCAACTTGTCTAATTCATCTCCTGAAGGAACTTTAAAAGATAATGCTAAACCAACATATGGTTGAATAAGTTTGTCATAAATAGGAGAAAATTCATTAATCCTTTCAGTATTTGACTTGGTAAAAGGAGCCATTTCATAAATTTTCATAACCTTATTAGCTCTTGAAAGACATTGAATAAGTATATCAGGAGGTTGTAAGTCATTTTTAACAGGATTTGCTGTTAATTCATTCTTCGAAATAGATAATTCAAGATCAAGTAATTGATAGAATCTATTAGTTGCCTCGTTAAGTAAAGTTGTTAATGCTGATACAATATTAGTTGATGAAATATCAGATTTGAAGGTCTTTTCTATATTAAATATATAGAAACTTATAACCGAACAAATTTCATATTGTTCAGTTGCAGAAGAACAAGAAACAATTAATTGACTTATACGATTACCGAGTTCTTTCAAAGCAAGTATCATACTTTTATCAACGAGTTCCTTTGTTGCTTGTATGATATTCATATCAGGTATACCCTTTAACCAAGGTTCATTTAATTCAGCAGCATTTACAGCTTTACTTAGATCATCAGAAAATACCATTCCTAATACTTCTGATTCAGATATTGAAGTTGAATGAATCCATGCAAGCATATCTCCACAATACCTTACTGAATCAAATGCATTAATTTCAATTGGTCTTGTACCTCTAACTGATTTTGTTAATGCTGTAATAAAATCTCTTGCAATTGTTACTTGTCTTTGTATAGCGACTTTATCAATTGCTGACTTCAAAAGCAATGGACGTTGTGCAAGAAATATCAAATCTTTTCTGACGTCTATTCTCTTAGATGGTGAATCTGAAAACAATTCAAGAACTTGTATAACTGTATCATCTTCAAGTTTTCTATACATTTCATCTAATATACTTGACAATCTTTGTGCAATAGCAATACCTGTTTCGACATTATCACCAGTTAAAAGGACATCTGTTTGGTTATATTTGGTTTGAATATCGGTCAAAACAGTAAAGAAATCAGGATGTAGACCGTTATGGTGTAATACCATAAGATCCGAGTCAGATACAGTGAATGCTTTATCATATCCGTCAAGCAACTTTTTCCTTAAAATTAAGCTCTGCTCGTCTTTAAGTAGATTTTTGGCTTTGTCAATAATAGGAGACGCGTTTTCTAAAGCATTATTGATTTTGATATCGAGATCTTTGAATTTATCCGAAGCAGATTCAAGGGCTTCACCTAAGATCTTTACATGTTCGGCTAAAACCGAGAATTCTTTAAGGGTTTTACCATTTACTTCGAGGACTTCTTTTTCTGCATCTGCTCGAAGGTTTCTACGAGTATCTGCGTCGTTTTTGATGATTTTATCGCCTAGAATTTTAAGAGCTTTTCGAAGTTCTTGATCTGTGTATGATGTTGTAAGTACACGTGCTGCCGCAGACGCAACTGGACTTATACCTGTACCTAACCGTGGTTCTTGTAATGAGTCCATAGCATGCAATTATATGAAAGAATTATTGTTTGATGATATTTGTTGTGGTGTTAGTGTAGTGCTTTTGTGGTGATGGTATTACGGCGAACGAACCAAAGTAGGGTAGCTACAGCATAAACGTGCAAAATCTTTTCTCCATGACTCTTCCATATATACAATGGATTTGGTGAATTCATTAAACGATAGAATCCTTTTTGCTGTGCCTAAAAAAGGACGTTTGCATGAACAATGTTTAACACTTTTACGTGGTGCAGATATTCAATTTCATCGTCATAATAGACTCGATATTGCACTCTCTACAAACTTACAAATTGCTCTAATATTTTTACCAGCTGCTGATATTCCAAGATTCGTTGGTGAAGGAAGAATTGCATTAGGTATTACTGGTATTGATCAAGTTCAAGAATCAGAAGCAGATGTTGAAATTGCATCAAATTTGAACTTTGGCCGATGTAAATTACAGGTACAGGTACCTAAAAATGGTGCAATTACTGAAGTTACTGATCTTATTGGAAAGTCTGTTGTTACATCATTCACTCATTTGACTACAAGGTACTTTGCCGAACTTGAAGGTAAATCTACAGAAGGTGCTGATCATGAAATTCAAGAAAGGTTAAGTACACAAATCAAGTTTGTTGGTGGAAGTGTTGAAGCAGCTTGTGCTTTAGGATTAGCAGATGGAATTGTTGATTTAGTTGAATCTGGTGAAACAATGAGAGCAGCAGGTCTTAAACCCATTGCTACAGTTCTTGATACAGAAGCAGCTATTATCTTATCTAAAAAGTCTGAATCTTTTATGTATTCTCCTAATGCTTATGGTACCTCTGGACAAGGTACGCCTAGAAAAGAAGAGCATCATGATCTTGTTGATATTTTAATACGGCGTATAAATGGTGTTATTGCAGCACAAAAGTATGTACTTTGTAACTACAATGCACCAAAGGCTAAACTTAGTGAATTGCTTAAAGTGACACCAGGTAGAAGAGCAGCAACAGTATCACCAATTGAAGATGCTAATTGGTGTGCAGTAAGTAGTATGGTCTTGAAAAAGGATATTGCTTTAAAGATGGACGAGTTGGAGAGGTTGGGGGCTACTGATATATTGGTCACCACCATTTCTAATTGTCGTGTATAAGCGCACCTACACGTCCGCGTGCCAGCGTGTATAACACTCAACAAAATATAATGTGCGCATATTTAACTTGTAAGTATGTAAGTGTGTAAGCATGTAAACATATATGTATGTAGACGTAAGTATGTAGGCTTGTGATTGCCATCCATACTATACTTCTTACACCACGTGAAAATTTTTCTCTTCCTACTATGGACGGTCACTCAAACAAAGGTGATTATATCACCTTATCAGATAACGAATCTGATTATAGCGATAATGAAGATTACAACGATACCATAAAAAGTATAGAAACCCTATCAACAAATGAAGGATCAACAGCATTAGAGAATCGATCTCAGAAGGCAACACCTGATGATTTTGAATACTTCACTAAAACTCAATCAAGAACTGTAGATAAAGCGAATCGTGCAACTAGAGAACAAGTTTTAGATCCTAGAACTACAAGGATATTAGAAAAACTACTTGCAAGAGAGATCGTTGCTTCTATTCATGGTTGTATCAGTACAGGCAAAGAGGCGAACGTATACCATGCAATGACCAGTGAAGGTAAACATAGAGCTATTAAAATCTATAAAACATCTATTCTTATATTTAAAGATCGAGATAGGTACGTTAGTGGAGAGTTCAGGTTCCGTCATGGCTATTCAAGACATAATCCTAGAAAAATGGTTAAAGTCTGGGCAGAGAAGGAAATGAGGAACTTGAAGAGATTATATTCAAATGGAATACCATCGCCTGAACCATTAGCATTAAAGGATCATGTACTTGTTATGGATTTTCTTGGTGATGAGACAGGATGGGCATATCCAAGATTACATGATGCGATATCTACTATATCTGAAGATTTGGATGATGTTGTTAGTTTATATTTACAGCTTGTTGCAATGATGCATATAATGTATCATAGATGTCATTTAGTTCATGCTGATTTGAGTGAATACAATATCTTGTATCATGAAAAACAGCTGTATATAATCGATGTATCACAGAGTGTTGAGCATGATCATCCATCTAGTTTAGATTTCTTAAGAATGGATATAAAGAATGTTAATGCATTCTTCATAAAACACGGTGTTGTCCCATTCACTGAAAGGATGATGTTTGAGATGATAGCAACTGAAAGATTGCAGAAGTGTATTGATACTTCATCTGTAGAGAATATTGTTGAGTATTTATTAAGTCTTGATAGACAGGAGGTATCTGAGAGTCAAATGATGAATGATAAAGTATTTAGAGAGGTTTATATACCAAGAAATTTAGAAGAGATCTTAGATGCAGAAGAGCATTCAAGGAAGTTAAAGAGGGGTGAGAAAGAGGATTTGGTTGAATCAAGGTTGGTAAACGAGAGTGAGAGTGAAAGTGATGAGGAGGGTAGTGATGAAAGTGATGACTCTGATGAAGGGTCATGGGAGGAGAGACAACCAGCACCACAAAAGGGGAAGAGATTTGAAGATAAGGAAAGTAAGCGAGAAAGACAAGCTTTACAGAAGGAAGAGGCGAGAGAGAAGAGGAAACATAAGGTTAAGAAACATGTTAAGAAAAGGCATGAGAAGCTTGCGGCGAGAAGAAGAAAGTAAGGTGGGTTGTGTATGTGATCTAACGGTGATCTAAGTGATCTGTTAATAATGTATACCTCTCTCTTGCTACTATTAACTCCTCTTCTGTCACATCTGGTAATTCACTCACCTCTTGAGCTACAAGATCATAACTTGCTGGCAACTCTAACAATCCACTCCATATATCACTTGGCAAAAACTCACCATGAACCTCAAAGAATTTCTGCCTTTCACCAACCTCCCTATCAAATTGTGACTTTATACTCTTCATAAAAGAATCAATTGTCCTTTCTATAGACCCTGCTGAATCTTTTCTTCTCTTTATTTCCAAAATCATGGCATTATATGCAACATTAAAACAAGCATAATGATTCCTTAAAGCAACAATCTCTGTCAGTAGTGCTTCGATTGACGCTATAGATTCACTGAAATTATGTTTAAAAGCTATTATATTGTTCATTTGCTCCGATACATGCTTCTCATACACTGTCTTTGTCTTGTGAAAACATTTAGACACTTGTGAACTGAAATTATCAATTGTATCGGCATACTCATTCACCATTATAGAATTCTTTTTAACATTTTCATGAATCATGTTAAGTTCTTGCATTGCAACAGCTACATAATTTGAATCTTGTTCTAATATGAATTCCAACTCTTTACGTTCATTAGCAGTTAATTCTTTACTTTCAACAGCTTCATGACATTGATCATAATGATTAGCTAATGATTCTAAATGACCAGCTAATTCTTCAGCACTTGAATTTATCACTGTCATTACCTTTAAATATTTACCTGCTGAAAATATACTGTCAGAAACTCTAATTGTAGGTGATTTTAAAAACGATTCAAGTTCTGTTGATTTAAGAGTTTTCAATAGCGATCGAAACAGTTCAATAACTTTCTTAAATTCATCAATCGATACTTGATTTGATTCAACAAGTTCTTGTACATCTGTTATATAATGATCAAATGAATCCTTTAATTGGTCTATACCTTCAGAAGATACGAAATCATTCAATTTGTGTTTGTTATCTGATCTTAATGATTCTATAAGATTTGTACTGTGTAGATCAGATAAAGCTTCTTCTAGTATCTCATATGCTTGATCCAAGTCTATTAATAGACTCTTTAACGAATCATAGTTGTTATTATGTGTTGCTTGAACCAATTCAAGTATTGTATCGAGCACTTTTAATTGTTCATTTAAGGAATAGAAGATGTATAGGCTTGAAGCAAGGGTTGATGATGCTGATCTATGACGATCTTGTGATGATCTTATAAGAGTATCTGCATTTGAACAGATATCTTGAGCTGTAGTCAAAGCGTTTTTTGCTTCGATGAACCATTCAGTTATCATATTCTACGTATGCAAAGCATGTAAAGCATTCACGAACGACCATATCGCCACATCACGCAATAAACCCTACATGTTATTATTTTATAAACAATTTTTTGCTACTCTTTTCCTACTTAATTTTTTAACTTCACCACTATGAAACATCAACCCTAATTTAAGGTACACTATTTCACAATATTGCATCATCGTCTGATCCTATATTATGCAATATTCTTCCTCTAATAGCTTATCATATAAAAGCTTTTCATAATAAGTTATCAAGCTATCAGCAAAATGACATCAAAAATACCGAAAATCCCTTCACTTCTTGAAGTTTCAGGTGAAGTAACTCATTTCCGATCGGAAGTTGATACAACAAGTCAAGAAGATACAAGCAAGAAAAGAAAACTCTTTTGTTATAGGCATCACCCTGACTTCAAATACAGAAGAGGTGCCGACGGTGCTGCTATGGAAGAACTACAAAGAGCTATGGAAGACCTACCTAAAAGTCAACAACAAGAAGTATCACAGATGTGGGCTGTATTTGCGAAATCTCCTTCGACTATAAGAAATTTAGTTTTAAAGGGTATTCTATCACAATGTTGTTCTCCACAGTTATCATACGCATCAACATTAGTATCTCATTTAAGCCGTGTAGATATCTTATCTTTACTGCCTGTAGAGATATCAACAAAGATACTGTGTTATTTAGATGCTGCATCACTTTCAAGAGCTGCACAAGTTTGTCAAAGATGGAAACAACTTGCTGATTCTGATGCTGTTTGGTTAAAAATGTGTGAACAACATATTGATCGTAAATGTGAAAAATGCGGTTGGGGATTACCGTTAATGGAAACTGAACGTATTTTGGCTGCACAAAAGCGTAAAAATGAAGAAATTGAAAGGGAAAAATTAATTGAACAGTTAGAGGAAGAACAACATCCTCTTCTTGTTGCTGGTGCTAAAAGAAAAGTAGAAGAAATGCTTTCTGAATGTTGTGATTCACAAGATATTGAAACTATGAAAGAAAGTTATCTTGATTTAGTATCAAAGGATCAATCTCTTACTCGTCCTTGGAAGGAAGTGTATAGGGAAAGATGTATAATTGAAGGAAACTGGAGAAGGGGAGATCATAGATTAACAGTTTGGGATGCACATCCTGATGGAATTAGGTGTCTGGGAATGACTGAAACTACACTTGTTACTGGATCTTATGATACTACTTTAAAAGTATGGGATTTAAGAAGAGAATCATGTGGTACTTTAATTAGAACATTAAAAGGGCATAAAAGATGTGTTGCTGCATTAGCAATATCTGGTTGTAAACTTGTTACTGCTTCTATGGATACAACTATTCGTATTTGGAATTATAATACTGGACAATGTTTATCGACATTAAGAGGTCATAGAGCTGGTGTAGTTTCTATTGATTTTGATGGTCAAATAATTGTTTCAGGTGATACTGAAGGTGTAATAAAAGTATGGAATTTTGCTGAAAAGAACTGTTTTGCTTTGCAGGCTCATAGTGGAGCTGTTAACTCTGTAAAGCTTCATACTGCTTCAGGGTATATTGTATCTGGAGGTGACGACAACAAAGCAATCATTTGGGATATAAAGACAAGACAAATTATTAAAGAGTTTACAGATCATATTGCTCCTGTAGAACAGGCCATTCCTTTATATGTTAAGGATGTTGATATGTTTAATACTGAAACTGTTGAACTTATTGAAGATGATCAAGAGGTAAATGAAGTTAATCAAGTAGACTATGGTTGTGGTCAGGGACTTACGCAAGTAAGAGATACTATTAAAAGGCCTACACATGTTGTTACTTGCTCTCTTGATAACTCAATAAGAGTATTTGATATAAGGACAGGCAAATGTTTAAGAGCAATGATGGGACATATTGAAGGAGTATGGGCCTTAGCAGTAGACACATTTCGTGTTTTATCGGGAAGTCAAGATTGTTCTGTAAAGGTATGGGATCTTCAGAATGGTAAATGTTTAAGAACTTTTGCAGGGCATAATGGTGCAGTTAACTGTGTTGCACTTGGTGACTCAAGTATGGTTACTGCATCAGAATCTGGAAGTGTAAGATACTACGATTATCGATTGTAGAATCAGTGTAAATGGTTGGGTATAAGATTATTTCTATAAGTATCATAATAACAGCTTTGTAAACTTGGAATAACAACTTTGTAAACTTGGAATAGGGTTAGTTTTGTTGTAATTTTGCACCACTACCTTCCCTTTTCTATATATTCAAGTTTTTGACTGATTATACATTACAAGTCAAAATTGTTTACAGTATGTCTAGAAAAGAGTCAAAAACGCGTTTCCCTGTTGCTAGAATTAAGAAGATTATGCAAGCAGATGATGAAATAGGAAAGGTGGCACAAGTCGCCCCTATGCTTGTTTCTAAATCGCTAGAATTGTTTATGATAGCATTAGTCAATGCATCCGTAGTTGAAGCTGAAAATACAGGACATAGAAAGGTTTTGCCAGGTCATGTTAAGTCAGCTGTTGAAAATAATGAACAATTCGATTTCCTAGCGGAAACAATGGAGAAGTATGCTGACGTAGAGCGGAAGGATTAATGTATGATTATGTATGATTATGTATGATTATGTATGATTATGTATGATTATGTATGATTATGTATGATTACATGTGTATATTTAGATGATGTGTTACATTTACGTTCGTTTACGTGTGCATGAGTGTTGTTACATTTATGTATGTAAGTTATGTGCATGTTTATAGTAGATAACATATGTTATCTGTCATATTATCTCCATAAGATGTATCTAATTCTTGATTCCGAGAGCACATCGAACATCATAGTACAAAGGAGCAGCTACAGCAAAAGCAAGTAATCCAAAGAATGGATAAACAAGTGCCTTTGATCGAGGATGTCTCATGTGAAGAGGTACATTAGCCTTAGCTTGGTACATTCTTTGATATTCAGGAACACGGTTTTTGTTGTTAAACTATGGTTGTTAGTTGCTTTTACTTCTTCGCATTTTCTTGCTTCTTCGAAATTCTTATTTCACTTACCATTATTCTTTTGTTTAATTCGTTTTATCGATTGAATTGATAAAAATTGGTGTAGTGGAAAAAGTATGGTCTGATACAAGGAAAAGGCAATTGGCTAGGTGATGAATTACCGGGTAAATATATAGTGGATTAGGGGTTTTGTTATTTTCACTGTATTTGGAGGTCTGATATATGGTCAAATCTCTCTTTTTCACTTATGAAATATGTAAATTTATTGTATTTTGTGTAGTTTATGATTAAATGTTTGTTTTATGTAAAAAACATTAACAATTGTGGTGGAAGTAAACAATCAGATCACCTTTTCTCCGGTTGATTTTTATTGGTAGATGGAATAGGGTTTAATATATGATGCAAATATTGTAAAAACCATATCCACAAGACCTTCCTTCTCACTCCACCTTTATTTTCCTATAAAGAGACTTGATTGTTTAATCTCTTGTATATTTGGCGTATTATTGGCGTAAAGCTATAGTATATATATTTTGGCGGTCCTTTTGTGACTGTTAAGTGAAGTTCAAGATATACTGCATTGACCTAAGGGGTTCTTGGGTCAGAAGTCAACATGTCATTTTCATTCAACTGGGAGAGCTTTACAGAGGATAACTTCTATTCAAGAGCAAGATCACTGCTAAGTGATGCTTTGAATAGCGGTTCTATGCCTCCAATTATCGTAGATAAAGTGAATGTTACTGATTTAGATTTAGGTACACAACCACCGGATTTAGAGATTTTAGAGATCGGTGAATTATCGGTTCATTCATTTCATGGTATTTTTAAACTTAACTATAATGGTAATGCAAGACTTTCACTGCAAACGAAAGTTGAAGCTAATCCTTTACAAGTAAGGTACCAATCAGTACCTGAATTTGCTAGTCCTGGCTTTTTAGCTGCTGGATCAAGTCTTACTATGCCATTAGTACTTACTCTTAGCGATTTCAGACTTAATGGTATTGTTGTAGTTGTTTATTCAAGAGCTAAAGGGTTAACTATTGTATTTCCGAATGATGTACTTGAGAGTATCAAAGTATCTTCAACATTCGATGTAATTCCTTCTATTGCAAGATACCTTCAATCAGAGATCGAAGAGAGGTTAAGGTTATTCTTTAGAAACGAATTTCCTATTATTATTCACAAATTATCTCATAATTGGACTTCATCTGATCCTCCTAATACACCTCCAGCGACAGCTGCTCAAAGATCACCTTTTGTTCCTTCTACACCTACATCAGAAACTTATGAAAGTTTTTCAGTTTATCATAATCACAATCGCATGTCACTTTCGCATATTCCAAGATCTTTACCTCTTGAAATTCCTTCAGATTCACCTTTTATTTCAACATCTTCTTTACTATATTTAAATACTTTAGCTGCTTCACAAAGAACACTGAGTTTGTTTACTCCAAGTATTCCAGATGCATGCTTTAGATCATCAGTAACTGCTATATCTGTTACTAATCCTACTATTTCGAATGTTCGAAGGAACACTCTTAATAAATCAACTAGACGTATATCTAGACGTGTCATACGTCTTAATAAGTCTGCACCTCCTGTTTCACCTTCTATTATATCTGCAACTCCTGTTTGTTCTTCGCCTACTCCTGCTGTTAGTCAACCTCTTAAAGTTGATCCTGCTTTTGCCTTTAAATCTAGAATTGGCTGGAACCATTCTCCTTTAAATGCTTCTCCTCCTCCAGAAGTATTCTTTAGAACTTTACAGAAGTTGTACCAGGCACAAGAAGCTCAATTAGAAAGTTTGCCTGATTATTTATCTCAAAGTGATCAACCTCCCGCATATTTTTAATGCATGTGTATAGTGATCACTCCTGTTCATCGACATTCAAGAGCTTTTCTTCTATTATAAATAACTCCTCTAATGACTTGTCGTTCAAATATGTCAATACTTGTGTAAATACCGCTAGACATACAGTCATCAAATAGACATATGAAACTCTTTTGAAGAAGATATTCGCATCCCCATTTATGTAGGAGTAAGCAACAATCGGACATACTATTGCCATTATAAGAACAAGTTCAATTCCTAAGGCGAGTTTTAGCATATCCTTAACAGCTGAAAATGTATCGTATTGTCCCCATAAGAATGCTTTGATTGAGTCACTGACTTGCTGATTAGGAAAACGTAGTAACCTTAATGCATTCAATACAATCTCAACGATTATAAGCGATATGTAGAATATTTCACCCAATTGAATAGATAAGACCTCTTTGGTTGTAGGAATTCCAGTAAAAGGAATAGAGAAGAATGTCACATAGAGGATTGTAAGTGTTGCAGGTATTAAAAATCTGATAAGGAATGCAGATACAAAATAAGTGACAGGAACCATGAGTGCTTTTTTAAGAGAATCAGGGTTGAAGAAATGGCTAATAAACCGTGAATAGAGAATCCAATAGAAGTCAGGTGCATGACTTGAACGAAGGTCATTAAATGTTCTAGTCACAGCTGGTTTCCATATATTTACATTGACACAAGCAAGTTCAGAGAATATGAACGTTCCAATAATAAGTGAATGAAAATCGTTCTCATATTTAGATCCAGTAACTTGTCTTCCAAGGGATATAAGTGTAAGAGCAGCAGCAGAGAAGAGTTGTGTACAGAATGCCCAAATTGTAATAATTAGTAGCAAACAACGAACTTTCAAAAAGGGCGGAGTAAAAACTACATCATACGGAGCTTCATCTCCGTTCTTTAAATATGCAGTTTTCTTTGTAGGATCAAGTGGTTCGTCATCCTTTGTTACTGGAATAAACAAATCAGCTTTTTCTGCAAATTCGAGATTATCAGCAGCAACAGCACGTATATAATGACCATTCAATAAAAACACTGTATCATCTTTAGATTCTGTCAAATCAACTACAGGGTTTGTGTACTCTGGTTCCTTTCTCGACAAAAAGGAAAGAAATGTTCTGTGCTTAACAATACCTCTTTCCTTTGCAACAGGAACACCTAATAAAAAATGAGAAAGACGGAAAAAGCCACATACATGTGTAAAGAATAAAGACCATAATCCTTCATTTAAAGAAGAAAAACTTGGTAATCTGAATAAATTACGTGCAGTAAAGTAGTAAAGAAGTATATCTAAAGCAGATCCAAATAGAGGACCTTTATATACAACTTTCAATGGTCTTCCAATGATCCAATAAGCTTCAGTTTGAAGTACATATGCAGACAATGTAAGACCAATAAGAATAAATACTGAATACATGATAACAGAAGTACCAATTTTTTTTAGAAGATGAAATGTACTGTGTCTAACAATCTCTCTAAATGGATGAAATCCGGGATCGTTTTGGTCACGTATAAAATATAGAGCACCCTTTCTAAGTAATTTCCTACACATTGAAACAAAAAGTGCAAGAAAGAACATATAGAAAGTGCCAGCTAGCCAATGAAGAAAAATGCTCATTACAGAGGATTCAAATGATGTCAGTATAAAGTCAACAATAGGAATATCAGAAACCATCGGGTAAACAGCCCAATGTATTAAAATACCACATCCTAAAGGAAAAACAAAGAGTTCTATACTCAAGAATCCTATAACTTTGACAATTGGCGCAATTGGATGAATCAATTTGATAAGCATTATTTGAATTTTTTTGAAGTATGAATTTGATTTTGCTTTAAGAAGATGAATCCTTGTAACATAAAAGTATCCAAGAATTATAGCAGTAGCAGCATATCCAATTGAAATAATCATAAGAGTATCGGTATGTGAAGGAACAACAGGTATAGTACCAGAATGAAATAAAGAAGCCCATGCATTTGGATTTTCAAATATCTTCAGTAAAGCTCTTTTTGTGTCAATAGTTGTCTTTGTAAATGTAGGTTCAGATATTGAAATTGCAAGCCATGCTAGATCATCAAGTGATGATTTTATTTGTACCTTGTAGAGTTGAGAATTTTGTAGAGAATCTAAAGGTATTAAGGGTAAAAATTTGAAGAATGAGAATACAAAATTTAGCAGTCTCATTGAATCGTATGTGATAGAAAATGCTGTATCGTAAAGAACAGAAACGATCTTTGTAACTACTTCAATTGGATGTTTAAAGAAAACAACAATAGGTAGTGAATTAAATTGCATAACAGAGCATGTAGCTAGAAATGGAATGACTAAGAATGAAAATATTAGGAATGCAACAAAGATCATACATGTAAGTAGGTTTCGTAATAGTTCTAAGAGGGTACCGTTAAAACCTAGAAATTCAAGTATATCTAACAAAGCAGCACCATTATCTGCATTATCAATATTATTCTGAGCACCTAATCCTATTGGATTTCTAACTCTATCAGCTTGTCTTTGCTCTTCTTCATCATCTAATGCGTCAAAAGCTTCCTGTAATGCTTGTCTACCATTTGGACCAAAATCTAATGGTATTACGTTCTGACCATCTCCTTCAATTTCTTGTGCCTGTTGTAGAAGATCTCTAAACATTATAGCCTCACCTACCCATTCATGAACAAGTAAATATAACATAGTAAGTACGAAACATATAGCTATTATCAATATGCCTTGAGCGTCAAAAATGGCTAGTTTCTTTACAACCTCAAATGCTTCAAGACTCGAAACAGATCTACCTCTTAATATTGACCATGTAAGCTTTATAGGGTTTATTATTGTAGGTATACATGAAGTATAATCAAAGAATACAGAGTAAAACATTCGTATGCTTACTGGTAGAACCAATAGCCATGCGAATACGATCAAAAAGGATCTAGAGATCTTCCATATTATCGAATATACATGTTTTGATGATACTTTAAGAAAACCTAATACCGGAGCTCTTTTTGGCATATTATCCGGGTATATTTTCACAAAAACAAACGGGTTGTTACATAGTTCACATACTTTAGCCTTGTTAGAGTGATGAAGCCATTCTTGAAGGCATGAACTGTGTATATACCGAATAGATCCAGTACATTTACAGGGGTAAAATAATGGATCATCAGCTGTCGCTTCACCGCGACATATTCTACATGTATCATCCATGTTCGTGTAGTTAATTTACGAGTAGTAAAATGGTCAGGTGAAGTTGATTAGTGGTGAAGTGAAATGGAATAGGGTTATATTAAAAATGTTAACGTTAAGCAGAAGATAATGCTGCAGTTATCTCATCATACCTTGACTTCCAGCCCTCTGCTTCAGCTATATCCTGTTCTAATGAGTTTATCTCCTTCTCAACAGATATCCTCTCAGTCTTCTTTGTAAGCCTTTCGATTTCCCAGCCATGACCATCCTCTTCGGTCCCTAACTTAACAAGAATATTATGGTACTTCATTAGAGCTGGTCTATTCGAAACAGTGACCAGTGTAATGCCTGCCTTTTTGCTGTTCTCATATAGAAGACCTTCAACATCTGAAGAAACAGCTGATGTACCTTCATCTATAATTCCTATCTTTGGAGAATGGTACAATAGTCTTGCAAACCCAATACGTTGCTTTTCACCACCTGAAAATACATCCTTCCATTGCTTTTTTGTCTCCCATCCACCCTCTCTAGCAGGTAAATATGCTAGATGTACTTGTTCCAAAATTTGCATAATTTCATAATCATAACGTCCACTTAAAACCATATCTGCATGTGACTCAGGATATATAATTTGATCACGAAGTGTTCCACTTGATAAATATGGTCTTTGAGGAAGGATAAATATATCACTATCTACTGGTTTAGATACCAACCCTCTAAATGCAGGCCATATACCACCAATTATACGTACTAATGATGATTTACCACTTCCATTTGCACCTGTAATAAGTACATGATCTCCTTTACGTATAATAAAATCCATAGGTTTGACTAGTTCTTCACCAGGAAGATCATGTCTTGCCGCAGGTGCAATAATTGGAACACTCTCAAGCCTTATACCTTCAAATCCTTTTTGAACTGTACCTTGAACATCCTGTAAAGAAAACAATTTAGGTTTGCTTAATTTACTTCTCATACTGTATGATCTAGCACGTCCTTCATTAGCAGGTCTAGGCGCAGTAATTGCAACCTCATTAGACGGTAGAGGTACGTAAGCGTTGGCATTAACTCTATGTAGAGTAGCTAATAATTCATAAACTCTTGCAGTATAACCAGCAAACTCAGATAGATCTTTTATGGCATACATCATTCTACTTCCAGCATCAGCAAGAGAAAGCATAAGGCGTTTGTTAGTAATGAATCCCCTCATTCTATCATGTTCCATAGTTTTACGATCACCAGAGGCCTGTAATTCTTCAGCACCTAGTTTACCACCCCATGTAGGAAGAAAGATTGGTAATGAAACAATTAAATAACCCCATGCTGACCAAGTATACTTCAAAACAAAATCTTCCAACATATTATAGGAAACTTTAATACCATAAATTTGATTAACATGGTCCATTAATTTATCATACAAGCTAGAAACAATTGTACGTTCAAGGCTTGCACCATCATAAAAGGCAATTTCTTCAGCATTAGAAATGATTCTTGAATGAGCAGCTCTAAAATCACCTTCTAAACGAGCCTCGGTGGCTTTAAGTTTGCCAAAAGGAGGTGAGAGTTTTCTGAGTATAAATGCAGTGGCAAAATAGTTTCCTAAAAGACTTCCTAAGGCGACAGGTCCAAGTGTGTTTGCGAGTTGATAGTTAAAGATAACCAAATCCATAAACGGCTTACCGATTGTCGAATAAAGGGCAGCAGCAGCATCACAGAACTTGGCAACATCAGTAGTTATATACTGGTCAGCGCCAACAAGTTCACCGTCTAAATTAGGTACTTTATAATAAGGAATTTGTGAATTCACATACAAATCATGTATATACCTTGTGAGATTTGTACGAAAGGCTATAGCTAATTTAGACTCTAGAAAACGAATCATGGTATTTGTATATGCAGCAGGTACACCAAGCATAAGCCATAAAATAATACCTCTAAAGAAAGCTTTACCATTTGCAGCAACAAGATCTCTAACAATTCTACCGTCCAGTCTTGCAACCAGCAAACTTAACCAAGTTCTTGTAGCTAAAAAGCATGCATGTAATAAAATCAATAAAGAAGCTTTTGATCTTACAAGAGGTAATAGAATTGCCCAAATAGCGGTAAACTTTTTAAACGATTCTTTATCCAACCCCGCAGAATTCGTTGATTGTATCGCCGGACGGCCATAAGCATCTATGAACTTGGATCGATGAGCATCAAACACCGCACGTTCAGTTGGATGAAGCACCATTCTTACAGCTTTGCCTTCGTAAGGAACAAATATTTCTCTATCTCCAGTAGCTAAAATCATGGAAGAAGACTGCCTATGAAGTTTCGGAGGTTCTTCGTTTGCCTGCTTCAAATATACAATAAGAGCTGCAAGGGCGGCAAGTACTAAACCACTTGATTGTTTCGGATGACTTGCAAGAAGCTGCTTGCTAGCCAAAAGAAGGTGAAGTGTTCGGCTTTTCAGTTTGCCCGGCATTTTGTCGAAAGATACGTGTTCCAATGCAAAGTAAAGTGCTCAAGGTAATAAAGCGCTCAAGGTAATATAGGCATGTGATAATGCGGAGTCGAGTAGGGTAATCCGGTGCAGAAAAAATTGCATATATGTATGAAAAGTATACAGTTTTTATATTATAAATACATTATTAATATGGACGCTATTAAACTTCTTTCTAGAGGTGCGGTGTTTAATAAAGCGAAGTACCATAAAGATCTTGAGATTCTGTCTGGTGAAGTTGAATCAAAATCGACCAAATCGATCAAACCACCGACCTTTGATTCGGTTAAAAATGAACAAGATGCTATTGTTTTGAGAAAGAATTATAAAGTTAAAATAGACGGTGATGATTTACCATTGCCTATTGGAAGATTTGATGATCTGAAGAATTATAATGTTGACGATAGGTTGATTGAATCCATTAGAGATCATAAGTTTTCTGATCCAACACCTATTCAAATGGAAGCTATGCCAGTGCTTCTTCATGGACATGATCTATTTGCATGTGCACCTACTGGATCTGGCAAGACACTTGCTTATGTTATACCACTAATACAGGCTATATTAGAGGACAATGGTAAAGGACCTCGAGGACTTGTTATTGCACCTACTAAAGAGCTTGCCAAACAGATCAAGGAACAGATAACGTTGTTAAGTGGTCCTAGACATAATATTATACCTGTTAAGGTATGTTCTGTAACTAAGCAACAACTGGAAAGGTTCAAAGCTGATCCTGCTGCTGCAGGAGAGTATGATATTATTGTAAGTACGCCGCTGCGATTAGTTGACGGTATACAGAGCAACAGTATTGATCTTTCTAGTATTAAAAGAGTTGTCTTGGATGAAGCAGATAAGTTATTTGAGTTAGGGTATTTAGAACAAACTGATGCAGTACTTGCTGCATGTACACGTAAAGATATTAGGAAATCTTTATTTTCTGCTACACTACCATCTGGAGTTGAACAATTAGCAAATACTATAATGTTAAATCCTGTAAGAGTTATATTGGGTAAAAAGGATTCAGCCAATGACAAAATTGAACAAGTGCTGAAGTTTGTGACTTCAGAAGAAGGCAAACTTGTTGAGATTAGACAAATGATATCAGAAGGTGAATTAGAACCACCGTGTTTAATATTTATGCAAAGCATTGATAGAGCAAAGGCATTGTATAAAGAATTGCTGTATGATGGGATTAAAGTAGGTGTTATACATGGAGAAAGGTCACAAGCAGATCGTGATAAAGTTATTGATCAGTACAAGCAAGGACAAGTATGGGTACTTATTTGTACAGATGTTCTTGCACGTGGAATTGATTTTAGAGGTGTAAGTATGGTTATTAACTATGATGTACCACAATCAACACAGTCATATATTCATAGAATTGGAAGAACAGGAAGAGCAGGACGTAATGGTAAGGCTATTACATTCTATACGAATGAAGATATATTTGGACTAAAGATGATTGTTAATGTAATGAAACAATCAGGATGTGAGGTAGATGAATGGATGGAAAAGTTGGGCAAATTGTCCAAGGAGGATAAGAAAAAGATGAAGAGGTATAATATCGATCGAGCAGATATATCCACTTTACCTTTTTCCAAACGCAAGAGGAACGAAAAAAAGTATACAAAAAGGAGTAAAGATTAATGATGACGTAATTAATGATGATTAATAGATATTTGTGTATGATTAATATCCAACAATCTTTCTGCGTCCAACAATCTCACCTAAAGAGAAAAGACCGAGGACTTGCATAGTGTATGCACCAAACTTAAGAGCATCCTTTGTTCCAACAGATTTTGCACAAGAAATGAGTTGTTCAGGTTTCTTAATATAACCAAGAGCATTTGAAAGCAATTGCTTATAAACAGTTTGAGCTTCAGCTATAGAAGGAGGAGCCAACCCTTCCTTAACGTATACTTGCTTGAAAACTTCACCAGTTACCTTTGCATAGAAGATAGATTGATTAATAATTGAATTGACCTTTGAAACTACATTTGAAGCACTTGTAGAAGCAAATCTTTTCGAAGAAGATGATGAAGCAAGCTTGAAGAGTTTAGGGGTTTGAGATCTCAACATTTTGAATATTTTAAGGTTTTTTTAATCGAATGTATAATTTCGAACAAAATGTATATAACAGAAGTAAATACAGGTATTTTTCAGTGAAAAATTATGTTTTGAAGTATGTTTTGAAGATTTTGTAAGTCGGGCCTCCTCGGGTGTTGGTTAAGAAGTGAGCTTATTGGGTAGATATGGGTAGGGTAATTTAGTAAATTCGGTGATGTTCATTTCTACTTTATTGTCACATTCTATTAAGATTCTATTAACAATTTGTCCATTTAAATGCTTATAGACGAACTCTTCTAGCTCGTCCAAGTTGGTTAGGCCACTTGACAAACACTCCGTACTCTTCAGCTACTTGTAGAACGAACTGAGGGTTGTTCATAAGTACACGACCTGCAAACACAGCATCGACATCTTTATTTACAAATGCATCATCAATTCTTGCCTTTGTATTGATACCTCCAACTGCTGAGATAAGAATTCCTTCTGGAATAGCTTTCTTTATTTCACCAGCCATGTCTACTTGAGTTGGACCGTGCATACCAAGTGATTGTTTAGGATTGTTACCGCCAGAAGAAATATCTACCAAATCAACCCTTTCTTCCTTAAGAGCCTTTATAAAATCTATACTTTGACTAATATTCCAAGATTCAGGTTCAGAATCCATATACTCAGTAGCAGATATTCTAACAAAAACAGCCACATCATCATGTTTACCTGCCTTTTCGATCTCAGCTTTGACTGCACGTACGACTTCCAATGGAAGTCTAATTCTATTCTCAAACGAGCCGCCATATTTGTCAGTACGTCTATTTGAAATAGGAGATAAAAATGAAGAAAGTAGATAACCATGAGCCATATGAATCTCAATAACATCATACCCAGCTTGTAAAGCATAATTGGTCGATCTTGCAAACGATTGAACCACATTGTCCAATCCAGCTTGATCTAACTCATTAGGTGTAGGATACCCTTTATCCCAAGCGATTGCAGAAGGAGCAACAAGTTTTGAGCCATATCCACCTTCTTCACCTTCTTGTGCTACATCAGACATATCAGATCCAATTCTTGTAGGACGAGAACCAGTTTTCTTTCCATTTAATATATTCGAAGGTGATCCATCTAAACCAAGTTCATGGGGATAATTCAAGGGATCAACTAACCAAGGTGTAAGCGTTGATCCTTTTCTACCTGCATGAGCAAGTTGTATACCTGCCTTTTGATTCTGACCATGAACATAATCAACAATTGCCTTATGGCCCTTTATATTATCTTCGCTCCAAAGACCAACATCAGAGGGAGAAATTCTACCTTCTGGAACAACAGCAGTAGCTTCAGTAATGACTAAAGATGCACCCCTTGTTGCAACCGATCCTAACCAAACTAATTGCCATGGTGTAGGTGTACCATCTGGACCAGCAGAATATTGACAAAGCGGAGGTAACCAAATTCTATTAGCAAAAGTAAGGTTTCTAATTGTTAATGGAGTAAACGCTTTAGGTAATTTTTGACCTCTCTTTTCAGCATCGATATAACCAACACCAGTACCAGCAGCAGGATTCTGATAAGGGCTGAAGAAGGGTACACCTTGTTGAGCCTTGTTTAATAAAGGATATACTGGAATATTTGTTTTAATGGTCATTCTTAAAGGTGTAGATTTCATTTAAAAAATTTAGGAAGAAAGGAAGATTTATATAGTGGTTGATTAGTAATAAATGTGGGGCAGTTATGCACGGATTTGTATACCCATTCCCCCACACTCGGCAAAACCGTGATTACTAATTACGTGCTAGGTGAATGATCAATAATAGGCAACTATTAGTGATGATTTCTAGGTTGTTTTTTCATTGACATGAAATAAGCACCACTTTCCATTTCCAAATCGATCTTTCTCGGCGTTTGTGCAGGAGGGAAAGGAGTGTATGGCTTCTTTTCTTTGATAACTTTAGGTTTTCTTCTTGCAACATTCCTCTTCTTGAATTGTGGTAAAAATCTCGACCAATCTTCGTTTGCTAATTCTGGTTTATTTGCTAATTCTCTTTTAATCATTAATTCTTTCACGTGATAAACAGGGTGAATGTTGTTCATACAATCTTCAACTATTCTTCTTATTTGTTTAAGTCCTTTATATGATCCCATTGTTGCAACTGTATTTCCTTGAACAAGTATATAACAGTCTGTTAATAGTTCTAATGCTTTAAGAGTATTACCATTTGGTCCAAGTAATCTTTGTCTTCTTCTTACAAATCTGTCTTTATTACCAACCAAATTACCGATTTTTATAACATCACAAGCCATATCATCTTGAAGAATTTTTACTGCTTGTGCATAAGGTACTGATCTTGCTAAAAGACGGATCAAATCTCTTGCTTTAAGTATAATAGCTGGATCAAAGGTTTTTCTTGTAGTTTTAACTGTCATAGATCCCTGTACTAAGTCCAATACACATGAGACTCCTTTGGCTTCTAAACATCTTGTAACATCACCCCAAATCTGTCTTAAATATGCTTCGCGATACTTAGGAAAGAGTGTAGCAAATGAACTTTCCTCAGAGAATGGAAGGCCTGATTTGTTATCTTCAGGCTTGAATTCATCTATTTTCCATTTATCTATATCCTCGGTATCCCAAGGTTTATCTTTATTATGAGAAGAGGGCATATTAATAAATTAAAGAGTATGATCTGTGAGAAATCGATATACAAGATCAAATTTTACGTGCAAATTTAAATGCAATAATTGTAGTCATAGCAACGCTCAAAGTTTGTCTCGAGAATATATTTTTCGACAATTTTATCGTACATTTGTCAACCATTTATCTTCGTTAATATAATATAAATAACCAAGTGAAGCTTTATAATGAGTCAAGAAGCTTCAGATCAGCATTACTTTGCTTCATATGACCATTTTGGCATTCATGAAGAAATGTTAAAGGATGAAGTACGTACTATTAGTTATAGAAATGCTATGTATCAGAATAGACATTTGTTTAAAAATAAGGTTGTTTTGGACGTAGGATGTGGTACTGGTATTTTGTCGATGTTTGCAGCAAAGTCTGGTGCAAAGCTTGTAATCGGTGTAGACATGTCATCTATTATTGAAGTTGCTAAGAAGGTTGTAGATGATAATGGACTTTCTGATAAGATCGTTCTTTTAAGAGGTAAGCTTGAAGAAGTTACATTACCTGTTGAAAAAGTTGATATTATTATTTCTGAATGGATGGGATACTTTTTGTTATATGAATCTATGCTTGATACAGTACTTGTTGCAAGAGATATGTACTTAAAACCTGATGGTTTGATGTTTCCTGATAAAGCAACAATAATGATCTCTGCTATTGAAGATGCAGCATTTAGAGCTGAAAAGATAGACTTTTGGGATGATGTTTATGGGTTTGATTATTCTCATTTGAAGAATATGGCTCTAAAGGAACCACTTGTTGATGTAGTTGAGCCTTCTGCATTAGTAACAAATGCTTGTCCTATTCTTGAGTTAGATCTCTATAAAATAACAGTAGAAGATTTAGCATTTACTTCAAAGTTTACTTTGAAAGCTAGAAGAACTGATTATATTCATGCATTGATAGGATGGTTTGATATTGAGTTTACTAAATGTCATAAACCTACAAAATTCTCAACTGGACCACAATCCAGGTATACGCATTGGAAACAAACTGTATTTTATCTTCATGACACTATTAGCATTAAATATGACGAGGAGATTACTGGTGAAGTTGATTGTAAACCAGGTAAAAAGAATCATCGTGATATAGAGTTTCTTTTATCTTATGAATTTAATCCTTCTAATGATCCTGAACGTGCTATTAAGGCTACTCATGACTACATGATTTGTTAAAATGCTTATATTAAACCTATTATCTTCTAGCTCCCAATGTCGCAACTGTCGGACCTGTCTCTAATTGTCCAACTAAAAATGATGTCCTTACATAGACTTCAACTATTTCAAAGACAAAGTCTTGCGCTTTGTCTGTAATATATAACCCTGGCGTACTCTTTTGACAGGGATCAAATTCATTTCTAAGTACAAGCTTGACTTTTAGTCCAATGGTTCTTTCATGATTCCACCATATATCATTGCCATCTTCTAGCAACTCTTCGGCATAGCCTTGTACAGGTAAAGATTCAACAAAATCTCTGTGAATACGTTGAACATTATTAAATAAAGTTCTACATTTTCTAAGTATAGAATTCTTAGGTACATCCCTTGGATTTGCAACAACTTTTGATGTGTCGATAGTAGTTATTGAATCAATAAAGGCACCTTCAACATTGAATTGAGCAAACTCTTCATAATCCTCTAATAGGAGACGTCCATAACATTTTTGTCCGAATTCAGGATCAAATGATTTTTGATCTATACCTGCAAGATTATGAAGAGCAAGATATGTAAAACTTTCAGGGTAGGTGGGTTGAGTTACATGTCCCCAGTATGCTAGATCTGCATACCTTCTATTTACAGTAAAGACTGAATACATATCATCAATAACTGTATCTGATGTCATAGATGATGCTGACATATAACTTCCAGGTGTACTGAAACTTGCAGATGGTGAAGTAGATAATGATGATGAGGCTGATCCGATTCCTGATAACTTTATGGTGCCTTTGTAGGTTGTATTGAACCAGGGTGCAATAGATTTCAATTCTGGCATATAAAGTTTAAATAGGAACGAATTCTCATTGTTTGCAATGGCACTATTTAACCTTCTAAGAAGTGTTGCTTGTATTTCTTTTCTTATCATCATAGATGATTGAGAAAGAGAAACTAGAGATCGCGTAGGGCATTGAAAATAGACAAGATCTCTAAGTTCAGGAGGAAAATCAGCAAACTTCTGGAACTCGTTTATATAATCATTTTGCCCTATTTGCATACCAAATACTGCTTCTTCCATTTCGTTATCAATGTAAAACGTATCGTTATTAGAGATCGTATCGGTAATTTCGTGATTGCAGATCTTGAACTTACTAATTAAGAACCCTACAAGTAAACCATGATGGCTTGCATTACAGAAATAGTCTTGATCTTTACATTTTGGACATAATTCTTGGTCTTTTTCTTCTACTAAACAGTCATTATAATAAGTTTTGCATGTTGATTTGGCTAAAAAGTCCATGGGACTTGATATTAAATGTTTTGTAAGCATTGTGTGATGTAGGGATAGCTATCTCTCGGACCGTCCGATTAACTAACGTATAAGATCACAAGTGATAGTCAAATGAACTTCTAGTTGTACTCTTTTCTATAATTCTGGAATAAAAATATATTTATTGTTTTTTTATAGCATTTATATGTATTTTCAATATTTTTTTAAGGGAAAAATAGGAATGGAAGGCGCGGTATATGCATATACAAACTGGGATTTATTCCGAACATTATCGTAAGATCATTGTGCCGCTATCCTCTTTAGGAAAATGATCTACATCATAGTTTTATTTAGATAGAGTCATAATATGCCAACATGTGATGCTTTTATACATTTTTATTCTTTTCATGGGTTTATTATTCAATGAATTGACCAAAAAAATAATTGTGTTGCTTTTATGCACTGATCAAGTCAAGTACGAATTTGAGTGGCGATTCTAGCACTACTAAAAGTTGAGAATCATCATTTTATATATCATCATATTTAGACGGAAAAATCAAAAGAAATTTTGTTAACTTACCTCTTTTAAACTTCCGGAACAATTGGAATCTAAATCAGTAATTTGACATCTCATGCGATCGGAAGCAATCCTATTGGAGTAATAGATCATCATCGTTTATACAATCGATTCAAGTTGTCGAGCATACTCTATAACATTCTCAACGATCACCGATTTAGAAACTGCTGCATCTTGTCCAGCTTTAGAGTCAAAATAAACTCTTCCTTCTTTAACTGTCCATCCTCGAAGTGCCGCAAATTCAACTACTTCAGCTTCTGAATCAAGAAATAGTAACGAACGACAACTTGCCATTGGTAAGGATGAGTAAGCACATTCAGAACACGATGCAACTTCACTCCTAACAGTATCAACTAATATAGGTGAGAATATAGCAAACTCTTCAGATGGAACTTCTCCTTTTTGTGTTGCTTTCCATACAGAATCATACGATCCTTCCATTAACCACCTTTCTAAAAGAACGGGGTATGATATACAAGGATCTGCTGTATCAAGCTCAGATATATCGGCACCACCTGCAGTCAAAGACTCGAGAATCGTATGAAATCCTGCAATATCATTCTTAGATAATAACTGCAAGAGGTATAGTCCTGTTATTTTATTCTTCTCGCTAGAATCACTACCAGCTACTTTGATTCCTTTCTTAGTATAAAAAACTCTCAATTGTTCAAATGTTCGAAAAAACATATCTTCATTATACGACCTGATTGATGCCAATGCAATTTTTTCTAATACTGTTCTCGCTTTGATTACATCTGATGGTTTTGCTGTTACTGCTGGTATCAATAGCCCTTCATTGGCAAGTTCTAATTTGGCATCCACTGCCAATTCACAGCACTCTTCGTACTTTCCTGCTTTATATACTTTATTTAGTGCTGCAATACTCATTCTTTTAATATTCAATCGTGTGAATAAGAGGCAATATTGTCAAGGTGTTGGTGAATACCATTCACAATTTTGGTTGCTATGGAAATTTATGTTCACCAACTTCGGATATTACGTGACGATTTACTTTTGCATAAATACATATATTGGAATAGAGCAAATTAATGATTTAGGTATATATAGATTATGCTGACATATGTCAGCAACTGCTGAGCGGCAGGCTTTAGTGCTCAAACGAATCTCTCGACGTATCCTATTTTAACTGTCACATCCTCGCACTTGTCATTTTCAAAGAAGAACATATATGCAGTACGGAAGGAATAAGTGCCTGGAGAGACCAAATTGGAAGCAAAATATCCACCTCCGTCTAAGCTCGCAACAGATCCAGTATTGAGAGACCATTTTGAAGGCTCCCAGCAGACCCATGCGGCATCTCCAATAGCCGCCCATCTTTTATAACTGTATTCAAGAGATGCAGAATCTACATCAGGCTGAAGGGAATCAAGGTTGTAGTAATAAATATACACAATATAGACCACTTCAACTAAATAGCCTACTTTTGTCATGGCAGGCACAGTGGTGTATAGTCTTGCATCAGTACGACCTTGCGTCTTTCGGAAATACAAATCGTTAAAACTTGCAACGGGAAGATCAGTATAGGTTTTGTTCAGAAGATAAAAATCGTATACTGAATTATACTGATCTTCAGTCATTTTATAGACAGTGACCTTTCCAGTAGTCGGATCGGGAAGAATCTCACTAGGAGAGTCGTTATTACAGTATACTGGTGAAACCCAAGGCATAGGTGGGTATGAAGCAGTTGCAGATTCTGGTGGGTTGCTTTCGCTAGATGCTGTGGACATTGTAATTGAACAAGCAGAGGCTGATGATGTGATCGAAGATGAGGTAAGCGATTCAGAAGACGATGTAGCTGGATCAGTAGATGTAGCTGGATCAGTAGAGGTAGCTGGATCAGTAGATGTAGCTGAATCACTGGATGTAGCTGGATCAGTAGATGTAGCTGAATCAGTGGAAGTAGCTGAAGCGCTAGATGTAGCAGACGTACTTGATGAAGCAGATGTACTAGAGGTAGCAGGTGCACTAGAGGTAGCAGACATACTAGAGGTAGCAGACATACTTGATGAAGCGGACGCACTAGAGGTAACAGATGACTCAGTAGACGATACACTAGACAAGGTGCTAAATGATGAAGTAGAAACACTCGATGAGAAAGCAGATGAAGGGGACGCACTGGTTGGTAAAGCAGATGACTCGCTGGATGAAGCAGATGACAAGCTAGTCAAAGTGGTGGACACAGAGGTTAGACTAGTTGCCGTGGAAGACGCAGTAGGCACAATTGATGTGCTAGGATTTATATTCTCTTGAATTAGAAGACTAGCCGAGCTACATGAGCCACCTAAAAGAGGCGCAAAATATAGTCTATTGCCTCCAGATGTTGAACAGATATACAAATTACTGGAACCACCGATGACAATTACATTATTCTCGAAAGAGATCCTCTGTGGACTGGCAACATCAGCTAACATATCTCCTACTCGGCCTATATATTGATACAAAACGTTTTGTCTCTTGCGACTTAAACTTTGAATATAAGCAAGTCCGCCGTTCTGCTCATAGAAGGTAGTACCAGGTCCAGTTGTGATAATGCCAACTCCATTGACCATTTCAAGATTCTGGCCTGAATATGATCCACCTGTAGATACGGAAAGATGAATGCCTGATACAGTAGGGGGTATAACGGTACTGCTTGATGTAGATGAACTTTGAGGTTCAATACCGGAGCTATTTGAAAACGCAAAAGTTGATGATGTGGTTTGTCCAGTTGTAGGAATTACTGACTGGGTAGTTGATATAGTATCATCTCCAGTTGTAGTGAAAGTGGGCCTGTTTCCTGAAGTTATACCAGATGTTGTGTCCACTGTAGTTACTGGGTCAGTGGGTATTACTGATGCATCAGTAGGAAGTACGCTTTGTGCGGTATATGTTTCAGAAGGCAGTTCAGTAGGAGCATTTGTGGGAGGCAGTTCAGTGGTACCATCAATGAAAGTGATGCTAGTAGGAACCATTGCAGGAATTTCAACAGTGATACCCAGTTCAATATTAATTGAATACTGGAAAGATAGTACTTCATACTCATTCCAAATGTATACGTGATTGTTTGAAGTGGTAAGAGCGGGCGCAGGCACAAAAGTGATTGTAGTTGGCGAACACTTGTAACAGTAAGCTCCGTCAACAAGACCAGCTGTTGCTTTACAGTCAGAATAGTAGGTTGTGTATACGGGTTCGACTGCAGAGGTGTAATACTTCTCATATACGGTAACTGTAGAAAGTGGAGGCTTACAGAGGTATATTTCTTTGATCGTTTCTGTAGCCACTGCAGTTGCAGTGACTGTTGATACTGAACATAAACTCATTGAGATAATATGATCTAAGAAGCGATCAGCTGGGGATGTTTCTTCATTTTATATCAAGGAATTAATGCTGTTATAACTGCTGAAATAAAGAAACCGGGATATAAGAGTTTTATAACCTCGATGGACTTTCAATCAATGAAATAGAAGGTTTCCTTGTTGCAACAAGTAATAAGCGTGGTGCTGTGATTAAGGATAAGAAAATATAGCGTAGCATTGCGGTAGCTCAAAATTGTGCTATAACGGGAAGAATAATGTGGTACACATTTTCTTAGGTAGCACAACTCGGATTTCAGTTCTTCAAATTGTTGGTTCACATTAAGTGTAATAACCAAAGTTTTCATGAAATTATTGTGCAGTGCATCGTTTTCAGCATTTTTTAAATTATCACAGCTAATAGACAAAAAAGAATTTTGCTGGATCTGAAAGATAAGATTTTTGATTGAATTTGATAAGGCTAAATAACCGCTTATTGATTTTAGGATATAAGAAATTCTTATCTGTCTAAAGAAGCAGTTGGCATAGGCGGTTCAGACAGCTTAGACAGATGATTAGATGAGCGAATTATTTATTAGCAGACTTGATTATTTCTCTATCGTTTACCGATTCAAACTTGTTACTGGATACCTTATAGGCGCTATGAGTGAACTTTCGAGACAAATCTAGGCCTTGTAGGCACATTTATGTTAGAGATTGGTTATCTTCATGGATCATTTCGGGCCGATTGGGTAAGCGATATGGAATCATTAGCGACAACTTTGAGGTATAAAAGCTATGGATATGACAAGAATTGTGTGGGAATGAATATCCAATGGATTTAAATGCATACAATGAGTTAATATTGATATTTTGAATTATATATGATTAGAAATATGATGATATGATGATATGTGTAGCTGAAAACTCATTCGTGATATAGGGTGTACTAGATGTATCAGTCAAAATACATCTACACCAGGAATTCTCGATGAAGTCAAATCTCTTTTTTGATATAACAACTATCGTCTAGTTATTTATTAGATAAAATATATTCATCAGTAGAATTTGTATGGTATCTACTATATTCGTGACTTTTGGAATGTTTTATATCGCGTGTGTGGATATATGATATGATAAAAGCGTCCTATTTTGACTAGAGTTGATGCTGGTTAAGAATTCGTTGATATCATATTGGCGATTTGTTGTTATATCGGCGGCGCAAGCAGAAGAGCTTGTTATTATGCTGCAAAGTTGACTCTTGAAACGTCTTTCTAAAATGAGCTTCCCAGTGAGACGCCTACTAAGACTTGAACCCGCCGTAACTTGTGATGGGAAACTGATTTGGGTGATTTCCTTGTCTTGCTTACGCATACACGTATTTCTTTGCTTATTGGAATATGGTTTTGATGTATATTTGCCCTCTTTTATATGCATACTGCGTTTTCTAATAGATATCACATTTCTTAGAACTGGTTACATAAAATCTAGTAATGTATGTAACCTTATATCTTATATAAGCGACGCATATTATAAGTGTTATTGAACAGAGTTCGAAAGTCAAATAGCTACTGTTTAAATTTAGATTGCATGGATTTAGCATATCCCAATATGGAGTATGGGTTTAATATTACATTGTGCTCAATTGAATTGGGAAATCGAATATTTCATCTACTCTTTGAACCTGTTAGCATGTGAGATATTTATTTCCCTGGATATATACAAGATTTGTTTCTAAATGTGAAGCTGCCAAATATTTACTGTAGTATATGATATCATTATTGGGTGTTTTCTGGATATTTATAGTCAGTGAAGGTTTACATTGTTTTGATATTTAGGAGCAGTATATGAGCATTCTTTTTGTTTGTTGCGGGAAATAAGGAACAATATTGATAACTCTTATAGTATCTGTATGGTAGACGAACGGCAATTATTCTGGATATACTCTTGGAAGTACAGAGTCTCGAAAGAGTGGTTGTCTACATGCATGAAAGATTGCCTAAGTGAAGTCATTATTCTAGAATATAAGTATATGGAAGTATGCTGAACCTATAACAATGTATCACTGTGGGTTTAAGTTTAATATATTTAATATATACTAATTGGACCGTGTAAATATTTCAATTGAAGGTGAATCGAGTTATTGAGTAGGAACAGAATTTATATTGGGAAGAAAAACTAACTTGATATTACAGTCAGCATTCGATTGATGGGAACATGGATAGATATAGATTAAAGTGAATCAGCGAGTATTCAACAAAGTATACAATTTGTCTATAATTACTCTGAGGAGATACTTGATTGTCAGGAAGCCTGGTGATATGAACGAGAAGACAATAGGATCGACAGGTTTCTATTTACGTCAATATTTCTATAAGAGAGAAATGTGCGATGAGTACGAAACAGGCAATAAACCCAGTCACGATTACAAAAGAAGAAGTTTGTTCATAAAATAAATGGAAGTGCGATGAAGTGATAAGAGTAGTACGAACTATTCATCATTAGTGAGACATTATAACGAATTAAAGACTACTTTCTGCAGTGTTTATTGAATGAAAACTTCAGTTCATTTAACTGATAAGGTCGATAATACTGTATCGCTTACATTTAAGCTATCTTAACGCAGTATATAATAAGTTTCCTATTACAGATATTTGCGTTGCTGCATGTACCAATCACATGTGCAAGGTAAATAAAACCCTTTTTACCGCTCTTATAGTTACTAAACTCTAAACCGGTTACGTATGAAAAGGAGTCATGTTAAGAGCACCATTTTTAATCGATAGAATGGAATTAATTTGTTTTATATAATACCACCTGCTTTTTTCTTCTCCTTTTATATTTCAAAAAGAATTGCATATCTTTTCCCCGTTTATTTTATTTCTGTTATTTCATATTTTGTAGTTTACTAGCATTGTTAAGTTTTCTTTGATTCGTTTGATTCTTTTGATCGCATCTTTCTAAAGCTTCTCTTATGTTCTTGGTGGTTCATGTATTTTAACAATCATAGGAAAAGAAAAGAATACAATACCCTCTCCCTTTCAGGTAATTTTTCCTTTTCATACTTGAATCAATTATAGATATTTGTTTGTGATTGTCGCAGATTTCACAGCTTATCTATCTTTTGAGAAGTCGTGCTTTGTATTTATTGATTCCGCACACGTACATTGTGTTTTGCATATCCTAGTGTTTTTTCATTGTGAGTTTTTGGATTATTTAACATAGAAACATGCCTTCTCACAGTCGATTTGGTTGTCTGCATTGCAAGCAGCAGAAAAAGAAATGCGATGAGAAGAAGCCAATATGCTCCGCATGCCTAAAAAAGAAACGTGAATGTGTTTACCCACAAGCTGTAAGAGGTAAACTATCACAAGGCAGATATCCCGAAGTATCTCCTACTCTTATTAACTATCCTTCTAATCTAAATCAAGCGAAGCAACTTCAGAATTCTATGACATCTGATTTGCCCCTTTCTCTGTTTTCTACTCTTCCATCTCCTACAAACTCTAACACTACACCTTCACAGTCTTCGCCTCCTACAATATTATCTTCAAATTCTCCCATAGATTCTATTATTACTGGCTCACAAACTTTTCTGAGTACTGGTGATCAAGTTCTAGATCATATCAATGCTGAAAATATGTCTCAATGGTATACCAGCAGCAAAGATTTCTTTCTTAAAACTAAAAGCGATGTTTATTTTATGGCATATGAGCAAAAATTTACGAGAATTCTTATACCACCGCACGGTCACTTGAGTATGTACATAAAGGGATCTTTATCTTCAACTCCGTTGCATATGGATGAAGTTTTAAACATTGCTTTAGCGTGTGGCGCATTTTACGTTTCCTATGAAGGCTCAGCTAAAGATGGAGCTGATGCAGTTGATTATTATATCTTAGCTCTACGTGAAATAAGACGTACCCTTACAATGGAGTATAGTAAAAAATTAGAATACTGGCTAACTGCTGCCGTACTTGCTCTTTTGGTTGTTGAAAAGCTCTTTTATACTTCTGGAAGTAGAGCTTTGTATCATTTAAAATGTGCCTCGCATTTGCTCTCTCACCATATCGAGACTGCTGACAAAGCTAAATTTGATGATCCTGAGCTTATTCTAAAAGCCTCCGTGTTAATTGATAGCGTTCTTTATAATTCAGCTATTCTGAGCACATTTGCATTACCAAAATCGAGGCAATATTTATGTTCCGTCGATGATTATGACCGTTTTTATCAGATTTCTTTACAGACTTATAATTCAAGTATGACTGTGCCCTGGTCTTGGTATCCGATTACAGGTAGTTGTCATGAACTATTTTATGTAGTATTCCACTTATCTCAACTTGCACATGAATCTAAATCGAGGATAATACTACCATCTGAACTCGATCCTCTAGATTCAATGGTAAACGACTGGGATTATATTCGACTTCATCGATCTTTAACTGATGTGAACGTGCAGAAGGAATATTTTATTGGTAATCTATACTGTGGAATGCTGTATTGTTCTGCATTGAGAGTTTTTTCGTCATACATTCGTGAACCTCATCTTAAGACTAACGATCCTTCTATACAGTTCCATATCTTAGCATCGCTTCCTTATCTTGATAAGATATCTAGTGACTATGCTTCCATCCTAGCATTATGGGCAATTGCGATACTGGGATGTTCTGCAGTTGATACGGACACGCGGTCGAAGTTTACGACGTGTTTGCAGACAATAGGGTCTACGATTCACTCACCTGCTCCGAAAAAGATTTTAAAGCTTTTAAGTATGGTATGGGGATCCTTGTCAGATAATCTCTCTGGATTAGAGATTATTCTATCGGATAAAGTAGTTGGTTTGGATCTTGCATTTTAGGAAAGATTGGTTGGGTTTAGCATTAGAAATGGTGTCTTCGACATATTTGTCATACAAGTTGTAATTGATACGCGAGAATATCGGAGTAGAAATCGGGAGTGCATTGATATTTATAACTGATCTGGTTATTAAAGATCGGAGTTAATATATCGTTATCTAAGATAGGATCGGAAGTCGTGTCTTAGATTAAAGATTGAGCTACTCTCATTCGCATATTTAAATAATAGATACAAGATGATGGTGTAATTTGCAGTTGCGGTTCGAGATTTTATCGATCACATATAAATGACAGAATTATATTGGCTAGTGCTTTACTATATAAGCACGCAACGCCGCACTTGTACTATCCCGAAGCGGATCACAACAACAGATCACCACATTTATCGCCACCATAATTTAAGGTAAAAGAGTATGAAATTGTAATAAAAAATGGTACAATCGATCGGGATTTTTCCATCATGATGAATATCCTCATTATTGAGGTATAAATAGATGAATTAATTTCTGTTAAAAGGAGAATTGATCGGTACAACTCTTGAATCGAGATAAAATTAGAAAGTGTTGAATATGGCTGATACTTCTTCGCCTGATGAATTTGTTCTTTCCCAGGCTTATGGGTATGGATTTGTTGTTGGTCTTGGAGCAGCATTTGCCTTCCTTATGGTTGGTATTACATTAGGACTTCAAAAATATTTAGGTGAAGTACAAGATTCTGAAAGATTTTCTACAGCATCTAGAACAGTTAAACGAGGATTGATTTCATCTGCCGTAGTTTCGAGTTGGTGTTGGCCTGCTACTTTGTTTACTTCTAGTACTTGGGCATATACGAATGGAATATCTGGTGCGTACTGGTACGGTACATTTGGTATTACACAGATTTTGGTATTTACATTAGTTGCTATTCAGATTAAGATTGTATCGCCTGGAGCGCATACTATTGCTGAGATTATAAAAGCTAGATTTGGTACGCCTGGACATGGAGTTTATTTGTTTTATGTTCTTGGCACTAATATTATAGTTGCAGCTACGATTCTTCTTGGAGGAGCTCAAGGTATGTCATATTCTACTGGAATGGATCTTACAGCAGCTTGCTTTTTGCTTCCATTAGGTGTTTTCATTTACACATTTGTAGGTGGAATCAAAGCTACCTTTATTACAGATTGGATTCATACGGTTATTATTTATGGAGTTGTATTGGCAGCAGCACTTGCAGCGTATGCATCATCAGATGTTATTGGATCGCCCTCTAAGATGTATGATCTTCTTGTTGAGGCGGCAAATATTACACCATCTACTGGTTTTGATGGTAGTTATTTGACATTTCATAATAAGAATCAAGTTTTCACGTCATACTCTGTTCTTGTTGGATGTTTAGCACTTGTATTTGGAGATCCTAGTTATGGACAGAAAGCACTTGCATCTTCTACAGCAGATGTTGCAATGGGATATATTTTGGGAGGATTTTGTTGGTTTGCTATTCCATTTGGACTTGGTACATCTTGTGGATTGGTTGCCAGAGCACTTGCACATACACCCTATATGTTTAACTATCCTAATGAACTTACAGCACATCAAGCTGATGGAGGTTTGACAGTAATTTATGCACTTAATGCATTGTTTGGACAGAGTGGAGCAGCAGCAGGTATTTTGATGGTTTTCATGTCAGTTACATCGGCTACGTCAGCTGAGCTTGTTGCATTTTCTTCAGTTTTCACTTACGATATTTACCGTGCCTATATTAATCCTGGAGCTACAGGAAAGAAGTTGGTATATATTTCACATATTTGTGTTGTTTTGTATGGTATTGGTATGGGAGCTTTAGCCATTGGATTTAACTATGCTGGAGTAACTGGAGGCTGGATCTTAAGTTTTATTGGTATTGTTATGGGACCTTCAGTGTTTGGAATTATTTTAGGAGTGTTTTGGAAGAAGATGTCACTTGAAGCTATGGTATATGGAGTACCTCTTGGAACAGTTGCAGGAGTACTTACATGGGTAACATCTACTTATCATTTTTATGATGGAGATCTTAATGTGAACAATTTGGTTGGCAGTAACCCCTCTATTATTGGAAATTATGTTGCAGTTTTCTCTACTTTGATATTCATTGTTATTATTTCACTTTTCAAGCCAGCAGATTTTGATTTTGGAGTGTTTGCAGATAGTTTCAAAGCAGGAGATGATGCAGATGCGGCAGAATTGAAGGCTATGCAGCTTGCACAAGGACGTGAATTAGTCAAGTTGAAGAGGAATTTATGGTTTTCACTTGGATTACTTGTTGGACATTTTGTTTTGTTTGGAGTGATTGTTCCCTTTTCAATGTATGGAACTAATTATATTTTTTCTAAGAAGTTTTTTACTGGATGGGTTATAATTATGATTATATATCTTTTCCTTTCAGCTGGTTGGATTTTGACTGGACCTATTTGGGAACATAGAGATACGTTGAAGCATTTGTACAAGAGTTTTGTTGGTCTTGAGAGTGACTATGAAGCTAAACGTATTCTTGAAGGAGAGGTTGTTTCTAGTTCTGAAGATGTGTCTGAATCTAACTCTACCAAGGGAAGAGATTCTGTTTAAAATTAGAATAGCTAAGAATGAATTGTTAAAATTAGAATAAGAATTTGTTAAATAGTTTGTAGATTATGAACCAAATGGTTGATGTAGGTGTAAGTGATTGCGGCTGAGACTGGGATGTAGCGACAGAAAAGATGTAAGGATGAATATGTGAATAAAATGATAAGGAGAAGGTTATATGAATAAATAAATATATAAAATTGAAGGTAGAGAGCGAGAGAATATACGTAGTGAATATTATTGTATAGTTTTTAGTGTGTGAGTTACAGGACGTGTGTATGTGCAGCGATTCATGGATATTGAATGAATGGAAATGTGAAGTAACAAGTGATAAATAATTGATAAAAAGAGTGAATTTGGACGTATTAGAAGGTATTAGGAAGTGGAAAAAGAATATAGAAGCCAGTTTGGGTAATTGGGAGCAATAAAAGTGTAAGCGGAAGTTGTAATAGGATGAAATTAATAGCGCGTTGGAATGATCGACACGGGGAGGGAAAGAATGGAGAAGAGTAGAGATGAATAAGGGAGAAGAATAGAGGTGAAGATAGAAAGTAGCGCAAGAATGAGAGAATATAGAACAGAATGAGAGATGAGAGGGAAAAGAGAGAGAGCGAGTAGTAGAGGTGAGAGTAAGAGAAGTGAGAGAAGTGGGAGAGGTAAGAGAAAGAGTAGGATAGGTGGGCGAGTTAGGAGATGAAAGTAAGGATGGATATGGGAGATTGGATAAGATTTAGATGTTAGATGTTAGATGATTTAAATGATTGATGATTGAAGCAGATTGATATAGCGTATATAGATTAGAGGAAGTGGAAGGAGCTGTAAAGGGTAGTGGTGTAGTAGAAGTAGAGTATGGATGAGCAGGGAGGTATTGTGAATGTCGTAAGAGTAGATATAGATCAAGGATAGATTAGAATGAACATAAATAGAGATTGATTTGAGTAAGTGGTGAAGTTAGATGAACTAAAAGGGTAAAGCGAGATTATGATTATAGATAAGAGATAAGATTGAGTTGACTAATGGATAAGGAGGAATAAGGAGACAGAAGGCCTTGGATATGAGTGATGTGAATGGATAAAATAGAAAGAAATATATTTAATTAAGATAGGGAGTTGAGGTCAAAATTGCAGAACGGAAGAGAAAGTAAAAGGAGAGGGGAAGGAAGGAGTATAAATAGAAGAGGAAAGTAGGTGATCGATATATGGAATTGAATTGAATTGTATATTGTATTAAGATTGAGAATGAGAATGAAGAGTAATAGGGAGCAAAAAATAAAGAGTAATGGAAGATTACGAATAAGATAGAAGAAAGAATAGTATTGTTAAGTGAATTACATGATATGTAAGATAGAAGTATGAGAGTATAAAGATAGTAAAGGTGGCGATTAAGTATAAGGAAGATGAAGATAGATGGAGAGATAAATATGAAACAAATGAGTAGGGATGAAAATAAGAGAAAGGAGATAATGAATAGATGGGGAGACAGTTGTCTCCCGATCGGCAAGACGATCGGAGAGAAGAGGAAGCGAGTCAAAAGGTAGGTGTTGATGAAAGCTAGTGAAAGCAGTTGAGATGATCAGGTCAAAAGGTAGGTAATGGAGTTGACGAAGACAGTTGAGATGAGAGTTAAAAGTGTTGATGAACAGGTCAAAAGGTAAGTGAAGGAGTTGATGAAGGCAGTTGAGATGAGAGTTAAGACAGTTGAGATGATCAGGTCAAAGTGTTGACGGACAGGTCAAAAGGTAGGTAAAGGAGTTGATGAAAGCAGTTGAGATGATTTAATTAAAAGTGTTGATGAACAGGTCAAAAGGTAAGTGAAGGAGTTGATGAAGGCAGTTGAGATGAGAGTTAAGACAGTTGAGATGATCAGGTCAAAGTGTTGACGGACAGGTCAAAAGGTAGGTAAAGGAGTTGATGAAAGCAGTTGAGATGATTTAATTAAAAGTGTTGATGAACAGGTCAAAAGGTAAGTGAAGGAGTTGATGAAGGCAGTTGAGATGAGAGTTAAGACAGTTGAGATGATCAGGTCAAAGTGTTGACGGACAGGTCAAAAGGTAGGTAAAGGAGTTGATGAAAGCAGTTGAGATAAGAGTTAAGACAGTTGAGATGATCAGGTCAAAAGGTAGGTAATGGAGTTGATGAAAGTGTTGATGAACAGGTCAAAAGGTAGGTGAAGGAGTTGACGAAGCAGTTTAGAAGGAGAGGTCAAAAGGAAGATGTTAATTGGAGTAAACGATAGATATTTGAGACAAAGGTTAGATGTAATATATGCAGTAATATTATAAGAGAAAGAGTAGAAGAGGAATCGAATGATTAGTATGTGAAGGGAAGGTGAATGAGTAGTAGAAAGGTATGAGAAGTAGGAAAAGTGCAGCAGCTGAAGCAATACAAAGAGTAAAGAGTAGTAATTGGTATGAGGAGAAAGAGAATGATAAGGAGAATAAAATGAGATTAATTATAGAGAGTATAGAGAAGTATTGAGAAAGATGCTGAAGGTATAAGTTGATGGTAGGTAAGTGTAGGGGGTGTAAGGGGTAAAAATGAAAGGGGGTGTATTTTGAGCAACAGAAGGGGTGTTGCGCGATATGGGGTATAGAAATGAAGAGAAGAAGAAGGAGAATAAGATGGATGTAATAAAAAAGAGCGTCGGGGCTAGGTCGTGGCTGTCGGGGCAGGACAATAAGGGGGTAATAATAAGAAGGAAAGAGGGTGTAGCGGGATGAGTAAGAGGGGTAGAGAGATGAAAGAGGTATGAAAGAGGTATGAAAAGAGAGAGGAAGAGAAGGAGAAGAGGGGCATATAAGAGAAAGAGTGCGTAGAAGCTCAGGAGAGGAGATACGGGAAGTGGATATGGGTGTATGCGGTTTAGAGGAGGTGTATAGGTGTGAAAGTAGTAGAAGGAAAGAGAAAAAAGTAAACGGATGGATGTAATCAGGAGAGCGAGGAGAATAAGTGAGAGTAATTTGGGAAAAATGGAAGAGATGAAGTGAAAAAAATGTGGTGGCCGGGGGTCAGGTCTGCAGGGAAAATGAGATTTTGTAGAATGAGAGGGAGGAGTGGTGGAGTGAAGAGAGTGGTATGAGGAGAAGGAGAATGAGGAGGAGAGTTGAATGATGCAGGAAGGGGGAGAGTAGGATGGATATTGATTGAGATATGAAGGAAATAAGAAAAGGTGAAATTAGTATGGGAAAGAGAAAAGAGAGTGTAGAGGGATGGAGAGATATGGGATGGGGATGGGAGTAGGTGCGTTGGGTGTGTTTAGTGCGGGAGAGTTAGGGCGTGAAGGGAGTGATTGAAAATAGTTTGTATTGGAAGTGTAATGGAGCAAAGTTAGATGAGGGAGGACATTTTAATAAAGTGATGGATATTTCGATGAGTTTTGGTCGTAGAAGGATGAGAGTGGTATGAGGAGGACGGGAATGACGAGGAGAAGAGGGGGATACAAAGCAGGGAATGATTGGATGAGTATTGAAGGAGATAAGTCCGAGGAAAGAAGGTGTCTGACGGAAAGGGAGTATAGAGGGTAGAATGAGAAGGAGAGCATCAGGGACGAAGCGGATTGTAGGAGAGTGATGAGGAGAGCGAGGAGAGTAAGTGAGAG